>JARLTB010000369.1:1122500-1232500 GCA_030141615.1 Unio pictorum
AATGTCAGTAGAATCCAATGATATTCCTTCACTATGTGGGACAGGTAACACAAAATTAATTACATATTTAACATGGCTATCTCTTTCAATATACTGGTTACTCCTATAATTTATTTCGATCCCAGGAGCACTAATACTATAATTTAACTAATTCATTTTCTTCTTAACTTTGTACGGGTCATAATATCTAATCTGAAGAAAAGTAAGAAGAATGAACAAGAGTAACACAACTCCATTATTAGACTCAAAAGTTCTCTCCCTTGTAGTTCTTTCAATCCATAGTTTTATTTGTAATTTGAATTGCTGAATTGGGCATTCATTCATAACTTGCTGGAAAATTCCAGACATGAAGTTTGAACCTTGATCAAACTGAATAGATTTGGGAAAGCCATACTGATTAAAAAACTTTATCAAAACTTTTACTGTAGTTTTAAATTTTATATTCTTCAACGGAATAGCCTCTAAAAACCTTGTTGAAGCACACATTATGGCCAACAGGTATTGGTTATCTGACTTGGTCTTAGGTAAGGGATCTACACAATCTACCATAATTCTACCAAATGATTTATCAAAGGCAGGATTAGGTTGCAGATGAGCCTTAGATATCTTCTGATTGGGTTTTCCTACCATTTGACAAGTATGACAAGATCTACAGTATTTGGCAACATCACTTTTGATTTTTGGCCAATAGAAGTGAGTCAAGATCTTGTGATACATTTCTTAATCCCTAAATGACCAGCCAAAGGAGTTTCATGGGCCAGATTAAGTATTTCCTGTCTGTAAGGTTCTGGAACTACTATTTGATAGTTCACTGACCACTCATCACCAACAGGTACCTCGGGAGGTCTCCATTTTCTCATAAGAATTCCATTTTTAATGAAATAACAGACAGGAACTTCAGTGACTTCAGTCTCATTTATAACCCTTTGAAACAAACAGGAGATCTTTTTCCTGTTCGACGACAAGTGACTGTCGTTTATCACCCTGATTAGAATAAAGAGAACGAGTTGTTAAAAGAGGATCACTATCATCAATACCTTCTGATTGATTCAAACAAGGAGTAAAAGTGACCTCATCAAAAGCCTGACCTATACAAGGGTCAGTTGAAGGAATGCTACCTTCTGTAACATCATTCTCAAAATCATCACCCTGATTAGAATAAAGAGAATGAGTTGTTAAAAGAGGATCACAATGATCAATACTTTCTGATTGATCTAAACAAGAAGTAAATGTGACCTCATCAAAACCCTGACCTATACAAGCGTCAGTTGAAGGAACGCTGCCTTCTTTAACATCATAAACCTGACCCACACAGGTGTCAGATAAAGGAATACGGTCCTCAATAACATAAACCTGACCTTTACTCATGTCAGCTAAAAGAATACTGGCTTTTTCAAGATAAGCCTGACCCACGAAGGTGTCAGATAAGGGAATACTGCCCTCAATAGCATACACTTGACCCATGCACGTGTCAACGAAGGGAATACTGCCCTTTTCAACTTCATTCTCAAGAGCTTTCTTTGCCATAGCTCTAGTAACTATACAAGCTTGACATATATCATGGAATTCTTTTTCAATTGGATCAACTTTCTGATCCAAATTAGGCTTGTCAGTTACAAGTGGATTAACCACAACCTTGTCCCAGCTATATCGTTGCCTAGCAATAAATCTATTCCCTCAACAGGTAAAACCGAGACCATTGCGATTGTCACAGGTCCTGTTACTAAGTTTGATGACAAATTTACACAATGGAGAGGAACATTAACAACGCCGCACTCTACTCCCGGAATAAGAACACTTTCATTAGATGAAGACTTCTCAGAAAAAGGCAAAGTACCTCATAATAAATAACTCTGGGAAGCTCCTGTGTCCCTTAAACTTTTAATAGGGGTGGGATTGGCTGAATCACCCAAG
This sequence comes from Unio pictorum, assembly GCA_030141615.1. Lineage (NCBI taxonomy): Eukaryota > Metazoa > Mollusca > Bivalvia > Unionida > Unionidae > Unio > Unio pictorum. The sequence goes on from JARLTB010000369.1 coordinate 1,124,415, forward strand.
AGTGATATAGAACCCTTCGATATGAATGGTTCATAATTCTCCATATCAAAATCAGACTTGGATTTAGTAGACCCAACAATTGTATTGCTTTCAATACATGACTGTGACCTTGACCTCTTGGAAATAAGAGCATTTGGAACTGGCCTGTCTTGATTCTGATGCCTTTTTTTCAATTTGTAGCAATCAGAAATAACGTGTCCTTTTTTCTTGCAAAAGTTACACGTCGGAAGAGACAAGGATCTAGAATCAAACTTCTCTGAAGTCTGATTTTTGAAAGTTGTGTTAGATTGAGTTTTAGAAGGGCTTGAATTAGGCGGAAATACTTTTCTGCCATTAAATTGTTGAGTAGAAGTCTTGTTAACAAAAGGAACTTTATGTGTCAAAGAATATTCAGCAGCAGCTCGAGCAGCATTTTCCAAGGTTTCAATCTGATGCCCATCAAGATAAGTTTTAACATCATTATGGACACAGTTTTTGAACTCTTCAAATAATATAATTTGCTTGAGATTTTGATAATCTTGCTCGACTTTCTTGGCTAAACACCATCTATCAAACAACTGCTCTTTTTGTCTAGCAAATTCGACATGAATTTGTCCAGCTTCTTTTCTGTAATTTCTAAAGTTTTGCCTATAAGCTTCAGGAACTAACTCATAACCTCTTAAAATGCATTATTTAACTACGTCATAATCACCACTTTGCTGAACAGACAGTGAAGTGTAAATCTCACTAGCCTTACCAGTAATTACACATTGTAGTAACTGAGTCCAATTCTCTCTTGGCCACGTTAAATTTTCTGCAACTTTTTCAAAAAGAATAAAATATTTGTCTACTTCTTTTTCTTTGAAAGGGAGCACTAATTTAATATTCCTTGCTAAATCAAAATTATGATTTGAAGTATGATGGTGATTCTCACTTGCCAGCTCCATTTCTTTCATTCTAATTTCATATTGTAATTGTCTTTCTTTCTCCTCTTTTTCAAATTGTAATTGTCTTTCTTTCTCCTCTTTTTCAAATTGAAATTGTCTTTTTTTCTCCCTTTCCTGAAATTCCAGTTTCTTAAACTCTAATTCAGATTGTAATTGTCTTTCTTTCTCTCTTTCTTGTCTCTCTCTCTCCTTTTTTTCAAATTGTAATTGTCTTTCTTTCTTCTCTTTTTCAAATTGTAATTGTCTTTCTTTCTCCCTTTCTTGTCTCTCTTTCCTCTCTCTATCAATCCGGATTTGCTCTTTTTGTAATTCAATTTGCCTTTCTTTCTCCTCTTACTCTCTATCAATCCGCATCTGCTCTTTTTGTAATTCCAGTTTTTTTTAACACTAATTCACTCTCTCTCTGAAATTCCAGCTTCTTCAACTCTAATTCCATCTTGAATTTTAATTCTGATTCCTTTAATTTAATGTCAGAGTCTGGTGTAAACTTACTGACTGGAATCAAAGCACTTTGTTCCAAAAGATCCTGTTCAACGAAATACTGGACCAAAATCTTTTTGATATCTTGTTTCGTTAAAGAAGCCTTTACTTCAAAAAGATCATATTTTTTGGCAAGTTGAACCAACTCATCTTTTTTGAAAAGATCTAATTGCTCCTGGGTAGGATTAGAAAGAAATATTTCTACCTTAGAAGTCATTTTAATACAAGCGTGTCAGTCTCACTAAAGATTTAAAATTTTCAAAAACTAGGGGAAATTCAAATTTAAATTCAAATTTATTTAAATCCCAAAAAGAGATCCCAATTTCTATGTTACGTGCTTAGGCTCGAATAAGCAGCAACACAGAAAGAGTGAAAACTAACAAGCTTGTATAAATTGAACAATGAATTTATTAAGTACAATTATTTTCATAAAATAAATAAACTTACAGTTTTAGAGAATCAAATCCAACATTAATCCAATATAGAATTCACAAAAATAATCCACTAATGGAATTGCAAGTCCTGATAAATAAATTTTTTAATAGTTCCAGGTTCGAACCTTGACGATGTAATCCAAAATGGCTGACAATGTCACGTGATGCAGTTTTGATTTAAAATCATCCAGATGAAGTTATGAAACACGTCTATTTTCCAAATAAATAGAATAATTCTTCTTTTCCAACGAATCGACATAAAGTCCAGAACAAAATAATTAAACTCAAACAGAAAATACACAACTTAACTTTACAATAAGCCCAAATTCTACTAATGTTAGCTTCCAAAATACAGCTATATATACCTGTTCTTCTGAAGTAAACAAGTGATCACGCTCTTTTCTAGAAATTGATAGAAGGTCAGAGGAAGAGTCTACCTTCACATAGTCACGTAATAATAGAATGATCCAGAAGAAAAAAAGCCACAAATTACTAAAAATAAAAAGTTGTCCTTGAAATTAACCAATAGTTTTAGATACTTGTTGACAATGTCCAAAGCAAGGTCAAGAATTAGATCCACAAGCCAAGGTCAAAACTTGTTTACAATTAGAGTGTATAGGTCAGCCTAAACTTTCCAGAATAATTTCCCAATTAATAAATATTAAACCCTAAATAACAAATTTGAATTTAACAATTAAAAACAAAAAATAATTTAAATCCAATAGCCGTAACAATATATATATATATATATATATATATATATATATATATATATATATATATATATATATATATATATATATATATATATAGATATATATATAGATATAGATAGACAGATATATATATAGATATAGATATAGATATATAGATATATATATAGATATAGATATATATATATATAGATATAGATAGATATATATAGATATATATATATATAAAGATATATATATATATATATATATATATATATATATATATATATATATATATATATATAGATATATATATATATATATATATATATATATATAGATATATATATATATATATATATATATATATATATATATATATATAAATAGATAGATATTTAGATATAGATATATAGATATAGATATAGATATAGATATATATATATATATATATATATATATATATATATATATATATATATATATATATATATATATATATATATATATATATATTCTTCCCCTCAGCCTTATAATGTGGTTTGCAACTTGGAAGTTCATATGGGGGTTGCGTATATGCTTTGTTTCTTTAAATATATATGGATTATATAATGAATTATGCAAATATTAATAATATTAGTTCTCCAATTACAAATTGTACAACAAAAGACAACGGTATCAAAATAGCTGATGAACTAAACCCTGAAAGAATTCGGTTTTATATTTCGAATACTTGCAAAAGCTTAAATGTGGAGATAGATATAAACTACCATCAGAATATTATTTAATAAAACATATTAAACAATTACTGTTTGTTTCGTTAACCTCCATGAAAGACGAATATATAAAATAAATGCGTATCTCTCTCAAGCGATTGAAACAATTAGTTCAGAATTATCTGGCGAATACGTAATAAAAAAAAAAGATTGATGCACGCGTAAGACAACTATAATGGATTATGCTTAGTGAAAAGGAAAGTAGTGACTCTTTCGAAAAGTAGAAAGTGAAAGTAGTAGTTAGTATCCGTCAAATCTGTATTAAATATATTTGCTACCACGTAATCTTTTTTGTGTATGTTAATATTTTGTGTAGTGATTCAAATGTAGATTTTATCTGCCATACGTCAATCAAGTTACCGGATTGGTCAGTAAGTTTGAAATTGAAAGTTCATTCGTGGACCGTTATAGCGATTATGTATTCTTTTTGCGTGATAGAGTATATTCTGCTCTGAAATTCATCATTTATTTGTTCGCTTTGATACATTCATGTCGTTAACGAAACATCGATTCAATCGGGAGTTCCATTATCTTTATTTCATTTGCAAACACATGAGAATTATTTGCCTATAATCCCCCGAATGATTTGTATATAATATCTGGCCAACTATGCTTCACTCGTAATTAAGCAAGCGCAATTTCCTTACTGGAATTACAATTGGAAAGTTTAAGCTAAATTGAGTGTTAGTGGAACTTGTTGATATCATTGTTGTTTTTGGCTGAGTTGTATTAACGACGGACTGTTCCAGTAGTTCTTGCGACGACGACATGATTATGATTATTATTATTATTATTATTATTATTATTTCTAAATCAGAAGTAGTCGTTGCCTCGCTGTAAATCAGAATCATTTGTATGAACACGCTGATATTATTCCGTCATTAGGACCATATGATATCAGCAAGGATAACATGGAATATCCTAACGTCGCAGTCTATAATTTTCATATGTATTCGCGTATTCTGGCTGCGCGTAAATATTTTGTTTGCAATGATAATAAAAACACCAGGAATGCTGCTGCAGCTGAAACATAAATTGATATAACCGCGGTTGTCATCGTTATTGTTGATGGTAGTAAACAAGTTCCAGCGATAACAGCTGACGCCGAATACACAATTATTTCAATTTACGATTACAAGTATTGTTTTACATTCACTGTATTCTCATCGAGGCTATATTTTAATTTCAATTGCAATTCACGCACCTGATTGTATCTGTGCAGTTTCAAGTGGATTGGGGAGTTCATTATTTAATTAGGTTGTATTTTAGCAATTAATTCAATACACCAGTTGTAAATCAAGCACAATCTCTTATCCGCATGAAATGTTACTTCTTCGTTTTGATCTAGTAGTACTAACACAGATTCAGAAGAATTCAATAGTGGATAAGGACGTGATAGTGTGGTGGATATTGTGAATATTGTAACACCGATCACTGACAACCTGTATAACCCGGTAATCTCGGCGCAAAGTGATAAAGTGTGATTTGGCTTTTTTTATTAGCGTTATTGTGGTTTTGAGTTTTCATTGACGCTGTTTACAGTTGTTCTTTTTTACCCGGATTCAAAGTATCATTTCCATGATGATATGATCATTATTAATATCTGCAAGGAATCAAATTTGGAAATAATACATATTCTGCCTGCGGATGAATGACTTATTCATCCACCAGCACCTTCAAATAACATTGATTTATCGCTGAGTATATCATCAATTGTTCGGTAATTCAGAAAGATTCAGCGTCTCGTTTTACAGGAGCTCAAATGAATATCAACAACATATTGTGTAGATAAATCAAGATGTTGCATTGAAAACTAATAAATCGTATATACATTTGTAAAATCTAATAGTGATATTTGCACAGCAGTATACGAGTTCTGATAACGTCCCATAAATGTCAGTAAACAATGATATGCACCTTGCTACATAAGTTAATTCAAAAGTTACCAAAATATCTTCATATAGTTATTAATGTCCGCATCGTCTTTAAGAAACTTCACTAACCCAGAGTTTGTCAAATATCATATGACTTTCTTCTTGCGAGTTTACTGGTTCACCAGTTTTTAGCGCAATAAATATGTCTCGATGCGGAAACACCCTGCTGTGATGATATCTACCATGTAAATAAACCATTAATATTACTTTAACACTATTCGCAGTTACTGTCAGCCATGATAATAATCGCCGGGTTAGACATGTCTACTTGTATCCTGAACTTGAAGTTCAATAAGTGCACGCTGATTTGGTTGTCTTTCGTCAAACCTGTGCATGCATATCGATGCTGGAAATACGTTTAAACGTCTTTATTATAATTGCCTTGAACTAAATCACAGTCGCCTTGACAAAGTCAAGGGAACACGAAGTCCACATCATGCTATCAGACTAGCAATTAATTTGTTTTTCTGCTTCATTAGTAACTCTGGTAGTTTCTTACTTGCGGCTTGATTGTTTACTTTACGATCATTATTTTGCCCATCACGTCAGAACTTGGTAATTTTATTGGCTGTGGTTTTCGTCAAATTAACAGTTCTAATCTCTCCTTTATTGCCGAAATCACTTTACCAGCAACATTACCAATAACAATAGGAGTTTTTTCATGAACAACGTCAGTATATCTCATTGATATTTCTCTTGCGATCGAAATTGCATTTGTGGCTATCCGTCTAAATAAACCCTGAACAACATCACAGTATCCACCTCTGTAAGCTGCTTTATAGACTGCTAATTTGTGAATTTATCACCCGGACCATTACGGATCTACGTTAAGAATTGATCATTTTATCTATTATTTATCTAGTCACTGTGATCACCATAATTTTTTTCATCAAATGAGATTTTTAAAAACTAATGTCGATGATACCACATGCACAATACTCGTTGACTAATATAATTTGGTTCATTAATTATTCCTGGGGAATTGATTCCAGCTCGGTTACCTCCAATCAGAACTTCTAGTCGTACGTTATCGCAAATGTTTTCTTATGATATGAAACAAAACCAATAAGTTTAGTACCTGAACCAAACTCACTTTCAGTAGCGTCAGGAGAATCATCTGGACCAAAATATACTTTTTCTCCCTTAGTAGGAAACGTTAAAAAAAATCAGGATCATCCTTACTTATACTACCCTTATTATGACGAATTCTAAAGATCATCTTATACTAATCAGTCTCGTACAAGCTGTGATGTTCTGGTAACCAATGAGACGAATTATTCGAATGACCTGTATATTTAACTACTTAGTCACCTTTCATATCTTTAATTTTTTCATAGGTCCCTGGTATATGGTTGATATTTAATTTTTGAACGGATGGAACAATTCCCTTCTCTTGTGTTTTCTGCTGTTTATGTTATTCTCTTTTTGATGCTTTTCTTTATCATATCGACTATACACCCGCTCTACCGCATTAATGTATCCTATATACGATGTACCTTTTATATAGATTTGACTTTTGTTAACTATAATTTTATACAACACATCAGCCTAATTCTGTATATTCGTATGATATTTTCAGTACTTTGGTTTTAATAATGTTTTACCAAATGCATAAGTTGTAACATCGAGGCTGGGAATTTATTTGGATCAGTCCATATCTTTTGTAAAAATATGACTTAATTCTTCGACTATTTCTTCATCGGTATTTGCTTCTTAGCAACGTATATTGTTGGTTGAGGCATTCGACCAGGAAGATCTTGTAAACGTCTTGATGTTTCTAAAGCTAAGTTTGTTTTCAAATCGAGGCAGAAGGGTTAAGTTGTTTTGGAATAAGGTTTTCATTAATTGTTGTGAGCTCTCTGCAAAATCAACCTGAGATTCCTGAATTTCCTGTAAATTTTACCTGACAGAATCACGCATCGGTTGAAATTTCCTATATGCTTATAGTCGCTCTCGAACCAATCTAGTTGTGTATGATTCTTATATCTTATTGATATGAAGCTGGGGAAGGGGCGACCATTAATAAGTGTCATGTCGAGTACAATTCGCATAATAAAACAAGTCCCGAATCTACGTAGACAAAAACGGTAACAAAACTAACTAACCCGTATTTGAGACTCTCGGTGAATTGGAAGCTTCGGTTTGGGTGTTATTGGCGTAATTGTTTCGTTTTTGTTAGAAACCTTAGTTTAGCGAATGGAACCTTGTAATTCGATGTGGGCTCGCCCTTTCTGCTGCTAATAATGCCTGGAAAATCTGCTTTACGCTGTCAGGTTAAACAAGGATAAAGTTCCGAAACGATTCGACTTTAAAATCGTGGCCTTTACATATGTCGCATAGCACGTGAAGTTTCATCCATTTGTAGATCATCAAACGTATTAAGTGTCCCTTAACACTGGGCAATCAAACACGGAAAGAAAACACCTGGGAGCAAAATGTTTTGTTAATGTGTTAGATTCATTCGTTTCAGCTATATCGTGGAATGTACGGAACAAGTGTGCATAAAGAACTGCACTTTCATTATGGTATTTTATAATTCAGGGGCATTAAACAGTATTACAATACTAAATACAATTGTCATTGAATCTATTCCTTTCAGCATGGCATTTATGACCACAGCTGAATATGCATGTCTTTTTCACTAGATGATTAAACAAATGTAAGATTTATAGTAATATAAATACGGTGATAGAAGATACAGTACAAGGATTGAAGTGTTTCAACTGCAGGCGATTCCGTTTCATTCAAAATAAAAACCAGTATAAGAAAGAATTCATAGAAGAGAAGTATTAGGTATTGTCTTTCGTTGTTGCAATTGATTCGTGGAATAGAATAGCAACGTGTTGTATATGAATACATGTATTCGAAATGAAAATATATTTATATTCTCTAATGGAAACAATGTTCTATTTTACGAATTAGCGTTTTTAATATGCGCTAGATTTATTGGTTATTATTCTTTACTACTGAATTTTTTATCACAGTTAAAACGGAACATTTCGCATTAGCTGTGTTTTATAATCATGATATAATATAATGCGCATTGTACAAGACTTTCTACATTTATATTTTTTATAGTAGTAGTAGCAGTTGTATACTTACATATTACATCTAATGATAAATGGCTTACAATTGTTGTGCCACTGAGGATATTTTGAACTTTGCACGTGTACTTGCCAGCGTCTTGTTTGGTGAAATTTTGAATTTGTAATAAATTCTCGCCAGAAACAACCCTTTCCAGACCAGATGTAGCATCAACTTTTGTCCATTGCCATGTACAAATCGGGCTACATTTTGAATTGCAGGAAACGTTCATGCTTTCATGTTCAAACACAGCTGTTATGTTCGGTGTGTATTTAATGATAGTAGGGCCAGCTGCAAATAGTTGGAGAAATATGCATTTAATAAATCACAGTTTTGCCTCAGATATATAACAACGGGACATACACTACACAAATATCGCTTTCAGTTTGCCGGCCTCTGTGATTTTGGGATATAAATAACCTATACTAATACAACGGAGTGTAAAAGGAGACAGGGTCCATGATGTGTTTCAATACTATATTTATCTCATTTGCTTTAGCAGATAAATACACCAAAATCAGCTTTTGTCAAAGATTATCTAACCTGCTTGTACAAATACAGATAATAGAATCAGAGCCTTTATCACTGCTGGAGTAAATGCAATGCATCTCATCAGTTTGTATCAGACATTGTGGTTTTTTGTAAGAATGACATTTTTGTGACTATCCAACGTTATTAAAGAGGTCATGTCTTTGCATAATAACAAAGTAGATATTCGTTACGTTTTTTGTCAAGACTTGCAGCATCCACAAAATCCTCTAACATGTATACCCCATAATAAAAAGTAAGTTCATATCAATTTCAGAAAAATAAACGTTACCCGCACTGAAATTATTAGCTTCTATTTTGCATTATTTAAAGTGCATACAGCATCGAATTGATATAGGCTATATAAGTAAATATAGTGATCATTATGTTCTTCCCTCTAAAACCTTTGCATCATATCTGTATATTTTTTATTTGTATACGAAGGCACGCAGTACCAACTATAATTTAGCATATCAGTTCCCAGAAAGACAACAAGAATATCTCTGCAGGAATATAAATAGAGCGTACATCTTGCCTATATGATAGCTCAAGAGTGAATTGGCAATAGCATTTTACATTTACTTACATGATTGTATTTTATACGGATCGCTCTCTATTTCATTCTCCTGCTCCAAGCATGTGTATACATTGTATTGGTCACCAGCTGTCAAGTTGCTTATCGAAAGATAGTCGTTGCTGACAGAAAATCTGTCTTCCGTTTCTATCAGCGATGCATTGAGTTTCCATAAGATATTTTTCGTGCCCATACCCGACGTATTGCAGAATTTACACTGTAGCAGTAGCGAAGAATACGACGTGACCTGTCTTACTACATCTATCATCGGAAGCATTGATTCGTCTGCAAAGAATTTAACATTATGTCTTTCACAATTAGGGGAAAGAAGCAAAGTTATTGTCTGGATCAGAATACATGAATACATTAGTACCTTCATGCCTTAATCCACAAAGAAACTATTTATTTTCTGAACCTCAAATTTCGTAGTCACTAAAATAGCTGGAAAGAAATTTGTTTTGATATCAGTCTCAAGAAGGTCGTTAAATTAGTTGCCCAAAGTGCGAAGCTTTCAAAGTATTTAAGTGATTTAGTGAGAATTGATACCCTGCCGTACCCTCACCGTAAATGTATGATTCAGCGTCATATATATATATGAGGAAAAATCGTTTGAAAGTGGGGCCACTGAATTTACAGGTATTTCATTTGTGAATGAATTTAAAGAAGGCAAATAAGACGAGTAGTTTATAGTAGTTATCCTATTTACAAGAAAGATCTGTTTCTTAATTATGGAATATATGATGTCACGCAAGTTTTCATATCGGTACTATAACAGAACAATACCTGTATATCCATCAAACAATGCATTGTTATATATATATATATATATATATATATATATATATATATATATATATATATATATATTATAGTGCTGTTGTTATTGAATATCAATCACAATACATTACATATATTTAGTATCTATCACGAGCTATTACCCTTCTATAGGAAAACAGCTTCACGCACTAGAACCTATTGCAAATAGAACATGCATGTAAATATACGTAAATGTATTAACGAAAACATTTTTATCACAACTTAGAGACGCAAACAAGCACAATTTTAGAACACCAATGCTTACACCACCACTGAAATGTAAAGAGTTTGAGTTCACCGTGAAATTAAAGTGTAAGCAAGATGACCTTTCATGGATAAAGCAGTGATAAAAGCGATCCATGTCTCACAATATGTGTTTGTTTGTTTGATAAGGATCTTTAACATAGCTTTAACCATGTTTCAATCATATCGCTACGATGTCTGCAGTTAGGCAGTTTATCGTGAAGTCTAGCACTGGGGAATCATGCCGCAGATATGTAGCATGATGTCCCACCCATTCACATCCTGACAGGAGGCCGACCAATCCTAATACTAACCTCTTAATGCTGAGAGCCAACCTAGGCAGCTGTTAGTACCATATTTGTCAGTCTTAGATATGACTCGGCCGGGTATAGTATCCACGACCTTCCGCTTCCACGGCGGAAGTTCTAACCAATAGGCCACCGGAGCGGTTGTGTCACACAATACTGTCCATATATGTTAATACAAGATTGTGCATTGATGATGATATGATTATCTAATATTAAATATTGTATGAAGTTACTCAGAGAGAGAGAGAGAGAGAGAGAGAGAGAGAGAGAGAGAGAGAAAGAAGGGGAGGGGGGAGGGAGACACAATCGTTATAAATCAGATATGATGAGAGAACCAACTAGGCCAGTGAAGAAAGTAAATCGTATGGTGCTTCATGAAGTGTGTTTTCGAATCTAGCCGAGACGTGTCTTCCAGAAACAAATTGAGAATGATGACCTACACCTACACGGTGTAATTGAAAGCCAGCGATTACCAAGTCCTTGTATGTAATGTTCATATTAATATTTGGCACACACGAAATATGCATACAAATACGTTATAAAATTACTGTCACTTTGGGTGACAGTAAAACAATCCCATGATGAAGTTTCCACTGGTCGTTCGAAAGTTTGTATGCACGTCGTAATAACTTCGGTCATGTTCTCAGGAATATACTGTCACAGGATGAAGCCGGGCTGCGACTGGATTAGTGAAGACACGGAAAGCAACTGAGTTAAAAAGATGTTTATTTATGAATGCAATTTATATATAAACAAATCTGACACCATTATAAACAAAATACAAGGAAAATTATAAAGTTCCTTAATATAGAACTATCAACAACCAGTAACTCAACGAAAACAAATCCTCAAAGGATGAGTTCTAACGAAAGGAATTTAAAACTAACGTGAATAACGTCCTATCACCCGATCAACGAATACAAGTATATGTATCAATTTGCGAATAACGAGACAGATGTAAATGCCTATACTTTTGTTTATATTTTTCATATAACGATTTAACTAGGTAAAAGCATGTAAGTTATGATTGTATCGTTCATGTAACGATTAAGCAGTGTAAAGGTGAAATTATGAATTTATCGTTTAAATAACGATTTTGATATGTAAATGTGAAATTTTTGCTCAGTTAGCAATATCAATAACATGAAACACCTATTTTATCACTATCGTGGCGCCCATTTGATGCTCAAGAAGTATCTGCGGTTTCACCCTCTTTAGTCAATGGTCGAGTCGCCACGCATGGTCTACTCCTCCCTGTCTGTTTCTTGATTCCTCGAAAACCCTTACATTTAACACAGAAACGGTAGTCGCGAAGCCTTGGTCCCTCACATCAGTACACTCTTCAGAACCAGAGTCACTAGACACAGCGTATACTTCACAAGAAACCAGTATTGCCTGCATAATCATACATACATATATATACCTACACATATTGTATACATACATACATACATACATACATACATACCATACATAACATACATACATACATACCATACATAACATACATTACATACATACATTACATACATACATACATACATACATACATACCATACATACCATACATACCATACATAACATACATTACATACATACCATACATAACATACATTACATACATACATTACATACATACATACATTACATACATACATACATTACATACATACATTACATACATACATACATTACATACATACATACATTACATACATACATACATTACATACATACATACATACCATACATACATACCATACATACATACATACATACCATACATACATACATACCATACATACATACCATACATACATACCATACATACATACCATACATACATAACATAACATACATAACATAACATAACATAACATACATAACATACATAACATAACATACATAACATACATAACATAACATACATAACATACATAACATAACATACATAACATACATAACATACATAACATACATAACATAACATACATAACATACATAACATACATAACATAACATACATAACATACATAACATACATAACATACATAACATACATAACATACATAACATACATAACATACATAACATACATAACATAACATACATAACATACATAACATACATAACATAACATACATAACATACATAACATACATAACATAACATACATTACATACATACATTACATACATACATACATTACATACATACATACATTACATACATACATACATACCATACATACATACCATACATACATACATACATACCATACATACATACATACCATACATACATACCATACATACATACCATACATACATACCATACATACATACCATACATACATACCATACATACATAACATAACATACATAACATACATAACATAACATACATAACATACATAACATAACATACATAACATACATAACATAACATACATAACATACATAACATACATAACATAACATACATAACATACATAACATACATAACATAACATACATAACATACATAACATACATAACATAACATACATAACATACATAACATACATAACATACATAACATACATAACATACATAACATACATAACATAACATACATAACATACATAACATAACATACATAACATACATAACATAACATACATAACATACATAACATACATAACATAACATACATAACATACATAACATACATAACATAACATACATAACATACATAACATACATAACATAACATACATAACATACATAACATTACATACATTACATAACATACAAACATTACATTACATACATTACATTACATACATAACATACATAACATACATAACATAACATACATTACATACATACATTACATACATACATACATTACATACATACATACATTACATACATACATACATACCATACATACATACCATACATACATACATACCATACATACATACATACCATACATACATACCATACATACATACCATACATACATACCATACATACATACCATACATACATACCATACATACATAACATAACATACATAACATACATAACATAACATACATAACATACATAACATAACATACATAACATACATAACATAACATACATAACATACATAACATAACATACATAACATACATAACATAACATACATAACATACATAACATACATAACATTACATACATTACATAACATACATAACATTACATACATTACATAACATACATAACATTACATACATTACATAACATACATAACATTACATAACATACATAACATTACATACATTACATAACATACATACATTACACAACATACATAACATTACATACATTACATAACATACATACATTACATAACATACATAACATACATAACATACATAACATAACATACATAACATACATAACATACATAACATACATAACATAACATACATAACATACATAACATACATAACATAACATACATAACATACATAACATACATAACATACATAACATAACATACATAACATACATAACATAACATACATAACATACATAACATACATAACATACATAACATAACATACATAACATACATAACATACATAACATAACATACATAACATACATAACATACATAACATAACATACATAACATACATAACATACATAACATTACATACATAACATACATAACATTACATACATAACATTACATACATTACATAACATACATAACATTACATACATTACATAACATACATAACATTACATACATTACATAACATACATAACATCACATACATTACATAACATACATAACATTACATACATTACATAACATACATAACATTACATACATTACATAACATACATAACATTACATACATTACATAACATACATAACATTACATACATTACATAACATACATAACATACATAACATTACATACATTACATAACATACATAACATTACATACATTACATAACATACATAACATTACATACATTACATAACATACATAACATTACATACATTACATAACGTACATAACATTACATACATTACATACATTACATACATTACATACATTACATACATTACATACATTACATACATTACATACATACATTACATAACATACATAACATACATAACATACATAACATAACATACATAACATACATAACATACATAACATTACATACATAACATACATAACATTACATACATAACATTACATACATTACATAACATACATAACATTACATACATTACATAACATACATAACATTACATACATTACATAACATACATAACATTACATACATTACATAACATACATAACATTACATACATTACATAACATACATAACATTACATACATTACATAACATACATAACATTACATACATTACATAACATACATAACATTACATACATTACATAACATACATAACATTACATACATTACATAACATACATAACATTACATACATTACATAACATACATAACATTACATACATGACATAACATACATAACATTACATACATTACATACATTACATACATTACATACATTACATACATTACATACATTACATACATTACATACATACATTACATAACATACATAACATACATAACATACATAACATACATAACATTACATACATTACATAACATACATACATTACATAACATACATAACATTCCATACATTACATAACATACATAACATTACATACATTACATACATTACATACATTACATACATTACATACATTACATACATTACATACATACATTACATAACATACATAACATACATAACATACATAACATACATAACATTACATACATTACATAACATACATACATTACATAACATACATAACATTACATACATTACATAACATACATTACATTACATACATTACATACATTACATACATTACATACATTACATACATACATTACATACATACATTACATACATACATTACATACATACATTACATACATACATTACATAACATACATAACATACATAACATACATAACATACATAACATTACATACATTACATAACATACATACATTACATAACATACATAACATTACATACATTACATAACATACATAACATTACATACATTACATACATTACATACATTACATACATTACATACATTACATACATTACATACATTACATACATAACATACATAACATACATAACATACATAACATACATAACATACATAACATTACATACATTACATAACATACATACATTACATAACATACATAACATTACATACATTACATAACATACATTACATTACATACATTACATACATTACATACATTACATACATACATTACATACATACATTACATACATACATTACATACATACATTACATACATACATTACATACATAACATAACATACATAACATAACATACATAACATCACATACATAACATCACGTACATAACATCACGTGCATAACATCACGTGCATAACATCACGTACATAACATCACGTACATAACATCACGTACATAACATCACAGGGTACGGAACAGT
The DNA here is from genome assembly GCA_030141615.1 of Unio pictorum. NCBI lineage: Eukaryota > Metazoa > Mollusca > Bivalvia > Unionida > Unionidae > Unio > Unio pictorum. Next base: position 1,140,822 of record JARLTB010000369.1, read on the forward strand.
GCTTTAATCGGTTGTCTAATCTACCCAAACAATTATTTCAGAAACTCAGGCAACACAGAAAACTCATGAGTCATTACGTAATGATGTTGCTGACCGTATCCAACCCCCACCACAATTAACACAAAAACGATACGATGTTCAGCCACCAACCGAAGTTGAAGCACTATCAACAAAAGGTAAAACTAATACAAAATATACCTTTACTGAGTAGATTATTGCTGCTACGAGGAATGGAGACAAAATACATTCACGCGTTTGGAATTCAATGTGAATTTAATGTATAATGCCCAAGTATGTTAGTACTCTGAAAGTCGCCAATTGGGCTAATGATATATATTTCGCGTTGCTATTCATACTAAGCAGGTCAGATCTAAACATGATAAAAGAAAAGTTGGTATCTTGAACAAAACAGTTATAGATTTCCAAAGAATAAAACAAGAAAGTAAGGCGTACATACTATACCAGAAACTGCTAAGGAAAAGACTTGTAAAATGCACCCCTGGCATCTCCTGCACCACAACCACATTCACAAGACGAACCACAATCCGAAAAAGCAACCGGAAGTGGACTTGCCATTCTCGATATACGTCATACAAACCAAATCACGCCAGTGATTCAGAACAAACTTTGTCCAAATAGTATGTCACGGAATGATGTAGTTTTTATTCAGGAAATACATGTACTCGTGTTTCGTTTCTCGTGTGCAACGATACCTGAGGGTGATTTATATATATGGGCAGTTGTACTTCGGAATCGTGAGTAAAATTCGCTCTATGCCGCATGTGCAGGGTGTTCTCGATACAGAGAACGAAAATGTATAAATACTTTACTATATGTTAAGGGTCTTCACATTACTAAAGGTTTTGTCAACAAGCGGTAGGTTTAAACGACTGTAGCTGTAGGGCTATTGATCCGAGGGAGGGAGGATTGGCACAACTTTAGCTGTAGGGGTAGGTACATTTTTGGTACTGAGTAATAGCTTTTGTATTGCTATATTTACCTTAGCATGTTTGTTATGTAGTTTTTACACAGCATAATGCGTGCATTTTCTACTCTTGTTTGCAGAGTATTTAGATTGGTAATTTAAAGCTATATTTTTTAAAAATAGAAATTTTACTATCAGCGTTATCGAACAGGGAAGGTTTACTATAGAAACTGTCATTTTGAAATTGTGAAAATAATATAGTCTTTATAATTTACCGTGTATAACGGCATTACCTTATGTCTGTATCAAGGTTAGTACACGGTGTCGGGTATATTTTCAGCTATTGGTACGAGGGTGTTAAACGTCCGGGGTGTCCGGAGCTGTCAAACGTCGGGAGCTGTGTTTAAATGCAGCAGCAGAGAGGGTGAACAGACCAGTTTTTTTACAGGTGTCAAATTAGCAAACTGATGCTTCCTCGAAATTGCTTAATAGGCGTCAATTTAGCAAACCGAGGCTTCCTTGAAAATACTTAATTAAAATTTTCAGTAAAAAAAAAACAAAAACGACGCCGACATCTTCGATGTTGTCGTTGTCAGCCCCCCCCCCCCCCGTTGCTGTTTGGAACTTTCAGTGGAAAATCTTCGATTTTCGGGCTAACCGAATTAGCTATAGATACGGTCTAATCCAATTCGATATCGTGTCCGAGGATCGTGTATACTTATCGTTATAAATCCGTGTTGGGTAGCTCTTGCACCACTAAAGAAATTTTGAAATCGATTATAATCCATATCGGAGCACCAAGTTTGCCAAATATTTCGTAACGTATAAGTATCAATGCCGTTAAACACGCATAATAGATTACAGTTATCTCTGATTACTTTTGGTATTTGTGTATAACGTTGGGTTACATATATCACGTCAGAGTTTTTATGACGTCCTCGAGAGAATATCCTAGAGGGTTTTTTTTGTTGGTCTAACATTACAGCGTCATACACAACGAGATTATTAACGGATCCATTTAAGTCCTCCACGGATGGCGCATCGTTGATATCTGTGATAAATTCAATTACGCTTCCACCATAAGCTTCTGAAACTGTTTCGTTGTAATCTTTTAACACCTGATAACAATGTTGATCGTCTACGTTCGGAGCGATTAAATATAACTTATCCCAAGTTAGATACTTCATTATCATTGTAAGCAATAATTGAGTTTTACCACTCCCGGACGGTCCGATGATAATCATCCTGATTGAGTCTGATAACATCGGATGATGTTTTACCGGTTGTTTTTTCTTTAGCGCTGAGAAATCAATCACTTCCATTAGATATAACATAAATATATTATGGATCTATATTGTGTGAAATGTAAGGCGCGTACTAATACAAATAATCAAGCTGTAATTACTATGAAAAATAATCGAAGTGCACTTTCTGGGAATTGTGTACAATGCGGTACAAATAAATTTAGATTTCAAAAATAAAACTCGGAGGAGATATTGCCACTAAGTTAGCTAAACTTCCGGGGGCACCGTGGGCAAAGTATCCAGGGGAAAAACATCTTCCCGGGTATAGTAATTGTGGACCGGGAACGCGATTAGATATAAGACTTAATAGTCATGATAATCCTAACCCAGGAGAATCGCCGATAAACGCTATCGATGAAGCATGTCGGATACATGATATAGCGTACAGGAGTGGTGATTTACAACAGCGTCATCTCGCATATGTAAAATTGATTCATGCGTTGAATGCCATTCCCAAAAACACTAGTGTTTCGTTCAAAGAAAAATTGGCTTCGTGGTTGGTAAAATCAGCTATGAAAGGCAAATTGATGTTAGGTGCTGGTAATTAATAATATGGAATCTATTTATTATTCTCCGAGAGGATACTGGAGAGGCAAGGCAGCAATCAGTAAACTCGCTAGCGCTGCAAAGGTAAAAAATACCACTGCAGCTAATTGGTTATCTAAACAGGCAATATGACAAATTTATCTACCAGCGCCTAAACAAATTAACTACTCGCATTTTGATGTGACTGTACCTAATGAAGTTCATCAAGCTGATATACTATTTTTACCACATGACAACGGTTACAAATACGCGTTAACGTTAGTTGATGTTGCGAGTCGATACAAACAAGTAGAACCACTGAAAACAAAATCATCACCTGGAGTAGCTTCTGCATTTGAAAGGATTTATCGACGAGGTCCACTACGCTGGCCAAATCTGTTACAAGTTGATCCTGGCAAGGAATTTCAAGGTGCTGTTTTATCTGCGATGAAACATCACAATGTCACCATCAGACGAGGGCATACTGCACTACATCGCGATCAGGCAATTGTTGAACGATTTAATCGGACTCTTGCAGAGCGGTTATTTGGATATCAATACGCGAAGGAGTTTATTCAAGATAAAAGATCCCGTGAATGGGTTAAGAGATTACCAGCTGTGATTACCGCGCTCAATAACGAGATTACTCGAACAATTAACATGAAACCTGTCAACGCGCTTAAGAAAGCGTCTATACCAAAAATGGAAATCCAAGAGAGTTCACAAAAAGATTTCAAAGAACCAATTCTTGGTAGTAATGTCACTGTTAGGTATTTATACGAACCAGGAGAGCTTGAAGGTGGTAAAAATAGAGCTACCGATCCTATTTGGAGTGTCACGACGCATACGATATCCGGTATAACACGATCTACGGGTAGAAACACTAGTGTTTCCAACGCAGGCGTTTCTAGACCAGCAATCTATAGACTAGATTCAACTGCTCCTCAGCCAAGATTTACTCGACAATCCCCGAGGACACTCAATTACCGCCGCGTGGTCTTAACTAGCACCTAAGGTGCTGGCACCCCGGCGTCTGTTACACTCAAGACATGTCAGCATCACGTTGTCGTTGGTATGACCAATGCTGCTATTCTTTCTGTCTACGGTAAATTGCCGAGGGTCTTTATCCCACCAACTCCAACTCATTATACAATTGCAACTTGCGCAGTGATTATTCTGTTGTTGCTTCAGCTTAATTATTAATTCAGCATCAATGTCAAATTTTCGTTTATTTTTTTTATCCTGTTGTTTATAACCATAGTTTTTTTTTTCTGATTATATCCTTGACGTTGTCGGCGCTGATAATATCACTTATTGCATTGTCCGTAGGATTTTCAAGGACAATTCTTCGAATTTGATTTATTCTCCGTGCTCGAGACACTGCAAGATAAACTAAATTCGACCACTCAATGCGATTATCTACTATCCAAATAATTGTGTCTGTGATAGTTAATCCCTGTGAAGAGTGTATTGTTGCTGCATAACCTAACGTCCATGGTGATTTATCAGCGCGTAATGCATCTTCAACGACGCTAATATCAACCAGCACAATATCATTTAATACTAAATTCTGCTTTTCACGCTGTCCTGGAATATTAACTTCAATATTCTGTTTTCGTGTATCCGGGGGTCTATAACACAATGGCACTGGAAGTGTTGCAAATTTACACTTATGTAATTCAAGTAACTTCATCTGAAGTGCGTTTCTGACTATTTTTCTACTTGCTACTATCAAATCATTCGGTCTCCACGTTTCCCAAAAATCATTCATGGGAGTTTCCGAAATTATTTCACGCGTTATTTCACATTGGATTCCATCAGGTTGTAATCTGATTAGTTTCTTAAATTCTGGTAATTTTTCATCAAGTGATCTATAATCAGTGGTAATTTCTTCATAATAGTCTATAAAACCTTTAGCCATTCATGTGGGGGTGCACCGACAAATGGTGGTGGTTAACCGTGATCACCGTACATGACGACTTTTGTGTTTTTGTTTAACAACCATTCAAGAAATGTCTGTAATACTCTCAACGATACATTGCATATTTCATCCCAGATTATGATTTCAGGAATGAATTTATCACCCATTTGATCAGGAGTCCATGTATCGCCTTTCCATCGAAAAAAGCTGTGATAAGTACAGGCTTTTACTCCCTCCGCTATCATCTTTCTGACGAGTTTATGAGTTGGTGTTAACACAATCATGTTTGACCGACGAAATAATTCAACCGCACGAGCTGACTTTCCTGCCCCACCACCGCCGTTTAAATAAACTGTCTTGTATTTACATATCGGATCAGATACGGGTGGTTCATTAGAAAATTCTGATTGAATTTCAATACGGTTACATGAAAGATATTTATCATCCATGGCAACGTCTGCGGATTCACAATACTCATGTAGTGTTTCCTTTTTAAATCGCCAACCTTCCCAATTTTCCTCGGGATCTGTGAATGCCGCTACATCCGATTTGTATTTATTGTGTATATACATCGAATCAGTAGCTACTCTAACCGCGTTATTAGGAAATCTATTTATCATCGAAAATAGATTAGTAGAAGCTAGCATAGAACTTCTCAAATGTGTATACTAGGAATTATATCCATCACAGTAGGTAACAACCGTACCCAATTTCTCACCATTGGACAGAAAAGCATCCTTACGGGATACAAATTTTCCCTGTTTCGTTAAATCCGCTACGATAAAATCGTATTCTGCGTTGTCTATGATCAACCTCGAAGAGTATTTTGCATTGTCATATCTTCCACCTTGAGTGAATTTACCAATTATTTTTCGTCCGAAATCTTTGGCTTTGTTTTTAATTTCAAATAACTCCTTAGACAATTTCATGATTTCTTCCTCGCTGAAATCTGGAAAATTCTCTCGCTGTTCGTTAATTATACGATCTATATTGGGCTGTGGTAACCAAACATCCTTCTGCGCGCGATAGCATATAATAGCTTCACTAACAATCAACGATTGTAACATCTCACAATCAATCATATACCGCAATAACACAATTGGCATCCAATGTTTTTCACATAGGTGTCTACCAATCCAAAGATAACTACACGGATGTAACCCTGTAGCGAGTTCAAATGATATCACATGAGCGAATCCGGTTAAATCAAAATCGGGTAATGGCCCATTAATCGCAACACGAGTCATTTCATGCGTGGGGTGTCCAAATCGTTTAAAAAACTCAGAGCATTCTCCATACCCGAGAAAACTTCAAGGATAACACGCGGATATATCAATTGAAATCATACCATCCCGTGAGTATTTTGTATTCTACAACCCTCCATCACCAAATTCGACGCAACCTAATTTAACGTCCTCGAGAAAATCACTTCGTGTTGGACGCCATAAGTTTTTTTTTCTTGCAAAGTGAGCTACTACTGATGGAATAGTAAAACTATCCGTGAGTAGTTTTTCATGAAAACTCTCCGGTGAAAAATCATTAGCGATTTTTCTCATTCTGTTATCTAATTCTTCAACGAGATATAATTCACCATTTGGTCTTACAAATTGATCAAATCCTATTTCAGATTCACTACTAAGTAACCACACTGACACAGGATCATCTTTACACAACGCATGAATAGCATCAAATAATTTCTCTTCATAGAAAACATCCCTGAGGAACTCCCCGGAAAATTCCCCGGGGATATATCTCACGATTCGTTCTCGTTGAAATATTGTTACTGCAGCCGTCCACGCGTGTTTGTTATGATCAATAATTTCAATTGGAGCTCCTCGCGATTGATATTTCGGTTCGTATAATACTTCTCCGGTTATTGTCGTTACTGATATTGGGAATTTTAATGATGTTTCTAATTTAGCTATATCAGAAATCTTTGCACCGTGCTGTTTCACTGTTAGTTCCCATTCAGTTATTTTCTTACGTCGCAGATCAGTTAGTTTATTTTCTCGGGATGCTTTTGTGAAGTGTTCCATTACCCGTGTTGCTACACAATTCAGTGAACTAGAATATTTCATAGGAGCTAGTTTTGTAATATCGGGTTTATCATTTAACGGATATATTCCATAAACAACTGCTGTTATAGGATAAGATCTCTCGTAGTATGGTTTGTCAATTCCAGTTAGAATTCCTGGTTTGGAATCTCTACTCACAATGACAGTTTTTTATCCTTGAGAATTGGATTAAATTTATCTCTGATAACCCACTCACCTTCGACTTCGATAATGAATTTTATTCTTAAAAAATACCTCTGTTGAGAATTGCTTTGCAATGAAAATCCTTTGGATTTTACACCCTTGGATTTCCAGGCCCTTGGCGGGCCAAGGTGTGAAATTATCTCAGCTGCTCTTTTGTCGTTCACGGTAGCATCGATGTTGGGTATATTGACATCGACATCTTCGATGTTGTGGATAATTCGAAATGTCGACCACGTATGAGATGCTCCATCGCGCTTAAATTCATTAAAACAGTCGCTGATTTTACTCAACATGGTTCTATCGTCTATTAGATTTTTTGGTATATCAGAGATTTTATCGAGATTAAATCTAGTATTTTCCCAAGGCTTAATTTTCAATAATCTCTCGAACTCCTTCAAATCAGAGATTTTATCGAGATTAAATCTGGCATTTTCCCAAGGCTTAATTTTCGATAATCTCTTGAACTCCTTCATACTATCGTCTATTAGACGTTTTGGTTTAACAGATACTCTATCGAGATTAAATCTGGGATTAATTTTCGATAATCTCTTGAACTCCTTCATGCTATCGTCTATTAGACGTTTTGGTTCAATAGATACTCTATCGAGATTAAATCTGGGATTAATTTTCGATAATCTCTTAAACTCCTTCAGTATAGTTATATCACCGATTAGACGTTTTGGTGTATCAGAGACTCTATCGAGATTAAATTTAGCATTTTTCCAAGGCTTAATTTTCGATAATCTCTTTAACTCTTTCATATTATAATTAAAACAAGTATTTAAATAGAAAAATATATTATATAATGAATCATTGCAGATGGCTTATGATTGGATCAAAGACTCCGTGTAACAAATCATGCAGAAATGAATTCTGTGGGTATCATATGCAAAGCGTGAGAAACGGTTCAAAAGGTCCTCTTCCGTGCCTCCATTGCCGGGTAGGTGTTAGAGGCAAATCAGAGTTATGTATCAATTGTGGTGGTAAGCGTTATAGAGAGTTGAAGCGTTATTATGAAAAAAAAAATCCTGAAAACGACAACGTCAACGGTAACGTCAACGGCAAAATCATAAAAACTGCCCTTGACTACATAGAAAGATTTCCCAATGTTATAATTCAGCCAATCAATGAATTAGACAAATAAAAGTATTATGTATACAAATGAACCAAGAATTTCAACGACATCCTGTTATTGCAAACTATGAAGCCTCTCGTGATGGTGTTGTTAGACACTGTAGACTCAAGAAATCTGTTGGGTGGGATAATAATATGGGATATTTGATTTTTAATGCTGGAAAGAAGAATTATTATTGTCACCGTTTCGTCTATGAAGTGTATAACGGATTGATCAAGGATGGTTTTGTTATTGATCACATTGACTCTAATCGTAAGAACAATTCTTTATCGAATCTACAAGCTATCTCTCAGAGTGAAAACACCAAACGAGGTGGGACTGGAAAATACTCGAAAAATGCTAGACGGATAATGTCAATTAATACTGACAACGAAAAAATAATATTTCAGTTTATAAATAGCGCCGCTAGGTACTTCGATATTTATCCGTATTCTATTCAATGCGTTGCGGAAGGAATTTATCTATCTTCGTTTTCAAAGCGTTTTAAAAACAGCATTAAGTTTACTTATGTATAACTAGCATTAAGGGGAATAACTCCCTTAAGTATATTTCAGCCTAACACAGTTACGGATCTTAAACACTGTCATTTAATTTCTGATTGGTTGGTTTCGCTATCATGAATCTCAACAGGATATAATCAATTTTATTTTTTTGTAGAAAACTAATACAACTGTTTTATATAAATTTCATAGATGATTTGTTTTTTTTAGTGTCTTTTTCAAGTATTCTGTCTTACTTCAACGTTGTCAATGATCACTATTAAAAACAACAAAGAATAAAATCACCAAACCGCTATGTGCTGTTAGTCGTGTATAAGCGGCTTGTATACCATACTATAGCCCTATACTATTTGGGGTTTTCGCGTTCGAAAATCATACATGTGATCATTACACAACCTATACACTTCCGGGTGTATGGGTGCCTTTTGGTATTCATACAGCCTAGGATTTTGTCTAGGTTGTAATGATCACGTATGAATGTAGATCCACCTCCGTCATCCATTGTCATTGTCATTGTATATACCATAATCACCCTATAATCTATTGTTGTGTGCCGTCCTTAATTAAGTATTCATCCATTGCATTGTATATATACCATAATCACCCTATAATCTATTGTTGTACCGTCGTCATCCATTGCATTGTATATATACCATAATCACCCTATAATCTATTGTTGTGTGCTGTGCCGTCGTCATCCATTGTATTGTAAACCCTGGACGCCGCTTGATGTATAAACACCAAGGGGGTTCCAACGGGTTTGCATTCATCGTATACCTATCACCTATAATCGCATAAAGCTTCTGGAGTGTTAATATGGCCAACACGTTAGCACTCCAGAATTCATTTTGAACATATATACTTTTATATATATATGAATTCTGAAAATATCAGATGTATTATTTCTGAAATTAGTAAATTAAAACGTCAAAATATTCAACTATCATCGGGGTTAAATTGCGATCAAATAATGACCGATTTTGAGGATATAGAATATTTACAAAACAGCGGCAAGTACATCCTCTCTAAACAGTATTATCTAATCAATCGCATTCAAAACTTTATCCGTGAGAGTTTAGTTTATCATGAAGACGTTAGTGTGTTTGTACCATTATGTACGGTCGTAGAAGATGTTAGAAAACAATTAGATGCTGAATATGAACAAAGGAAACTTATCAATTCCATGGCGAAACAGATAAAAGCTCTAATCGAGCAAGCTGAGTCCTACCCTTAGAGAGCCTCTTGTATAACCTCGTGTACACAGGTAATGTATGACATGTATAATACTACCTGTTTGAAGCGCGATTACTCAACTAGAACAAGTTTGTAAAAACAGGAATTAAAATTGTATGACATGTGTGTGTGATACCCGTTGGTAGATTAACAACAGGGAAGTATTATAGGTTGGTGTAATTTTTAGTGATTCTTTTTTTCTCGTGAAATTCCAAATAATATGGATTTCCATGAAAATTCTTTCAAAAATCGAAAATTTTTCATTTGAAATTCTTTCAGAATTTGAAAATCTCTTTGAGATTTTGCACGGACAGGCATGAATGGGCGTATTGCATTATTTGATCACGGGTTAATCGTACTACGGTTATAACGTTTTGCTGAAGTTGTAATTGCTGATAATCAGTCAATAAAAACTTTTCCTGACCAAGGTTATCTATGATTATATCTACGTAGAATTCACTTGTTGTTGCTCCACTAAATATCTCTCTGATAGCTTGTTCAAGAAGGTCTTTGTCATGGATAGATACTAGCGTGTGCTGATACATTATTGATGTTCTTTTTGAAAATCTAAAAGGATTTTCACGATTTCACATCTAGCGTTATTTGTAGTGTTTCCCCGCGAAGGTCAATCAGGTTAAATTCTTGGTCGGTTATTGAAAAATTCATCTTGGTTATGAACGGATTAATGGGCTCTAAGTAAATTAAATTAGGTGGATTTTTCACTATGAGACTTCCAGGGGAAACGTCTGGGGAAAATATATACATGATATATCCTTGATTGGCTTTGTTTTGATTTTGAAACGTCAACTGAGAAACTTCCCAAGATACCATCACAGATAACATGTATCGCAATGACAGATGATATATCAACGTTGCCGGGAGATCTATGTTTGTTGTTGCGGTACACTAAATTCGTTGATGTTAAAATTGCTTCTGGAGGAATTAGTTTAAACCATAACGCGTGAATCTGAGGAAAGAATTCGTCAATGATTTTATTCATTGATGCTTTTATCGCTGGTACATCCCAACCTGGAAATTTAACGAAGACTATATTGTCGTTGGTGCGTGAAAACACTCTTTTGTACTTTTCTCTGTTTGGTGATTTATCTTCGTATACAAACGAAAGTAATCTATCATTAAGGAAATTCATATCAGAGATAATTTGATTTAGTTGTTGTTGTTGCTGTTTGATTGTATCACGCTGAGTTGTTAAATCGAGTAGTATAGATCGTTGTAGATAATCTCGCAATTGTCCTAATTTTGTTTGGAACATTTGTTTCATCGCGTTGAAAATCCTAGTAAGTGATTTCTCTGTGATCACAAATACACCTTGGTCACCAAGAGCAAATCGCCATATTATTCTACCATACTCGTTGTATTCGTATTTTCTAAGTGTATCAGTTTCTGTTCCGTCGTAGACATCATATGAATATTTTTGATAAATGTCTTGAGGTCGTAGAAAACTAATATCGAAGATGTAATTGAACTTTGGATCTGTTGTGGGTAAAGTCAGTGAAAAAGTCTGGTTTTTTAGGTTCTGGTAACGTGTAATGAAACGCAGGAAGACTATCCAACCATGCTTTGTGAATCCGTGGGAAGAATTCAGCGATGGTATCGCTGAGTTTTCCTCGTATCCATGGTACGTTATATTCAGAAAACTTAAACGTGGGGATATCTTAGACGCGGATTTTATAATGCGCTGTAAATTCTTCTTTTGTCACATGATTAGGATTTATATATATTTTACCAGCGAGAGCCTCTTGAATCATTTGATAATTAATACGTTCCATAACAGAGATAATTTTGTTACACACTTCCACGTATTTGATGACATCGTCTCGGTTAGGTGGAATTGTTATGATAGCTGTTACCAAATACCCTAGAAATCGATTAAAATCGTTATTGGTTCGTTGGAAAAATGGAGTAATATTTTCTACAGAATACGTAAACTCCTTTCTCTCTATATTTTTATCGAATTTTATTACAGTTGTTATCTTGGGTATATCATCAACATCAACAACATTAAACCCGTGATAATCCTCCTTCGTGGAAATAAAATCGGATTTCAATGGTTCTCGTGGTAGATCTTTTATGTCGACTGTGCCTGGAATAAATTCAGGATACCCCAGTAGAGTTCTAATTGAGCTGTTATATATGTCTATGGAGTAATCCGGTGAATTTACTTCGATGACCGTTGATAACAAAGGCTCATGTCCGAGAATCTCAATGGGAGATTTATCAGGTCCATCTTTGACTTCGATGATATTTGGTCCTGTTATCGCCTCGATGGATTCTATGATTGCGTCATTGATATCTTCGATATCGTATGCACCAGTTGGTATATGTATTGTATGTGTTTCTGGTTCAGATTTTGTTCCATCTGGGTTAGTTTTTCTATACGAAAACGTAAAACTGTTATTGGGAAGTTTACCATTGAACGGTTCTGATCTTACATTTGGCCAACTGTAATAACATCTTAGTTGTGTTAGCGCTATTGCAGATGCTGCCAACGGAGGGTTAAATTCAATGCTGAATTCTGGTGTTTTCGTTACCAGCGAGATTAACCTTGTTTTTGTCATGGTGGTATTTGTTGCTATTCGTTGAAGGATTTCTTGTGACGATGTTGTCATTGTTGTTATTATTGAAATTACTTTGTAATTTCCAATTGTTATTTTCCAATTTCGATATCGTTGAATCATGCAACCGGACCATCTTCGAGAATTCCTCGTCGGATATTATTTGATCATCAATCGATGACGAGATCAACATTGACAATTGCGAATAAGCGTTTGACGCAGTAATAAGTTTAACAGCGTAATCATGTAATTTCAGCTGGGAACATGATGATATTTTTTGTGTTATCCCGGTGAATACTCCAGCGATTGTTGCAGCCGCGGATATTCAAATTGGAACAGCAACCGGAGCTATCATTGTCACCGATGATAATATTATTCCAGCGCCGGCAATTACGCCTGATACCGAGTAAACAGATATGTCAATTGCTGTGATTCTTCGTTGATATTTTTTCTTTTTTACAGTATATTCTTCAATCAACGTTTGTAATTTATTTTGAAATTCTTTAACGGTATCATATCGATATTGAGATGTGGTCATCATATTTACTTAAATTCACTTTAATTGAAACCGTTAACTGTTTAGTTGTTTACTTAAATCAGCTACGAATTCCACATACCATGACATTGAAACCCTAGCTAGAATGTGGTCGTTTGATGTAATCGTGAATTGTTCAATCGTATCCTTGTCGATGATCGTTGATATTGTATTGTTTACCCCAGTTGAACTCGACGATGATATCGTGAACAACGTTGGTGTTACTAACGTTAATCGATAAATTCCCTTTACGGTTGCAGTAACGTGTAAAATATTATTTGTAGGTGTCCACGTATATGATCCGTATTGAATCGTGTATACTACGTTGATAGTTCTATCATGAGGAATTCTTACCTTTTCAACTATTGCTATCATTCTTGTTGCATCCGCTAAGATGTTATTAGTGGTCGTTTTAAGATCATCGATGGATTTCTTTATATCTGGAAGTTTTATATCGAGTTTATCAAATGTAGATCCGAGAAATTTATCAACGATATTTCGACGAAACATTGAAAACTGTTTTACATGTTCTTCATATTTAGATTGAAGTGTTGCTAGTTCTAACATAGAATCTTTTATCGTTGTGAGATTCGGTGCAGTCACACGCGGAACACCAAAGAAATTATTTATGGGAGTTTCAATGGCATCAATGATATCCTGCTGGAGCTGATTAAACTTGGTCATATGATCGTTATAATCGTCACGTAGTTTTTTTTATATCATTGGTGGAGTCACCAGCAGTGACTTTAACGTCATCGATGGTTTTTTGTAATCCCGTTATATCATTTATTTGATCATATAATTTTTTTAATTCATCTAAGTTCGCTATCGATGAGATAGCTTTGTTGATTCTTTTTTTTACTTGTCCGATAGTAACTCCTTCTGCAGAAGGACGTGGTACTGATCTTCCCAAAATATCTGCCATGTTATATATACACGTTTTTCTTTGTTAAAATCATTCTTGAATTGCAAGCAATTTATGATTTTTCATCATTGTGTATTCATGGATGGCCTTGTGGGGTAATTTAGAACTCGTTGAAATAGCCATTAACGCGTTAAGGGTTTCTTGTCCACATATTGGAGGATCTGTTAATGTCTGCGTGGGTAACGTTGAATACCAAATTGGGATTTTCGATGAAATCATCGAAGTATATTTGACAAATTCAATCAGAGGTGGTAATCCATATGAGTCAAAATAAATAATACAACGTGGATATATCGCGTAACAAACTCAGTGAGTTCCAGGTCCAGTGTTATCATCAAGATTAATTATTCCAGTTTCTGGTATTTGTGGTTGTGCTGGTAATTGATCTTTCATGAATACACCTCTGAAATGCTTTATTGGGAGTTTTTTTACAGCTTCAAGTAAATCGAAATTTGACATTGGCAATTCTGAAAGAATTTCTCGTGAAAATGGAAATTGCTTTTGCAATTTTACGGATTTTTCCACTAACTGGTTTTGTAATATCTTGTGAATCGACTTCCTGGTAGTCTGAATCCCTTTCCCTTTTTTTTCGTGAAATTCTCCCACCGGAGTTTAGACCTTTACCAAGTACTTTATTGACAACATTAGAAGCAAGTGCTCCAGCTGCCCCAGTTCCTAGCGCTCCAAGAATTGCCGGAGCCGCTGACGCAATCAATCCTGGAATTGCAGCTAACAGTGGAAATATTCCACCGGTTTTAATCATATCTTTGATAGCCGCTTGTGAAAAAGTCAATCTAATTCCGGTTTTCCCCTTTAATGCTTTATTGAACTGAATAATCTGATTTTTCGTCAATGATAGTTTATTTGTTCCTGTTGTCATCTGTTCTTTTTTAAGCGTTATCGTTGTACCACACGCAGTAGAATTCTTCGATTGAAGCTTCTTTATCTGACCAGGTGTCAGAGACACATTAACGTGATTATACGACATTTTATTTAGATAGTGATCATCAAAATGTCCTATTCTGTGTAAAAATTTCATTTTCAATTACATGTTTTTGAATGAAATGGAAATTTTTCGAATTTCACTGAAAGAATTTCAATTATTTGTTTTTGAAAATCTTATAGATTTTCCACTGGTGCATCAATAACTCTCATTTTTCCACCACCACCTTCAAGTATCATAGATTTATCACTGAGAATAACAGCAACCGCCCTAAATCCTCCAAGAGCATCACCGATACGGGCTTGAAATTTTACATCAAAGGTCGAGTGTTTTGAAAGATCAAGATGTTGCAGCGAAAAGTAAGAAATCGGATATAATTCTTTAAAATCCAATTGTGATATTTGTAGTCCAGTATCGATATTTTGATCACGACCCATAAATGACCACAACCGATGATAAACTCGTCCTATTTGATTTTTTTCGTAATCGATAATAAGATTTTCTGCGGGTTCTTGTTGATTACTTATTCGCAATGATACTTTACTGACATCACAACGATCAAATATCATATGAGATCTTAATTGTAGACTATCATTTCCAACACCGGCTATTTTTTGTGTTTTATTTGAATTTTGCAACACAACAAAGACATGTCTTGGCGCGGAAACATTTTTCGTCAACGCAAGTTGCCAAGAAAAAACTCCAGTACCTGTACCAGATGTTGTAGCTGTGGTGACATCACACCATCTCATCATCGACTTTCCTCCCTGATCCATAAACGACAACAATCGAGTTTCAACAGTCAACGATGGAGTCATAACTGGCATCCACAACGCTAACTTTGTTAATGTTACAATACCATCTTGTACAGGATCAGGACCGTGCCAAAGAGCATAATCGTCAGTTGATCTTCGTGTGAGAACTACAGTATGACTAGCACCAAATAAAACCCTTCGGACATCTCGGCAAAATCCAAATATATGAGATAGTGGAATCGTACATGAAAATCTACCATTGGCGTCAATGTTCTTTTTTCGTGCTGCAAATCCCGCGTTGTAATTAGGATTATCACCTACAATTACAGGTTCACTTTTAGAACCGTCAGCAAAGGCAGAATTATCTAGCTTATTTGGTGTTATTATCGTAAATTGACGATGTTCAGCGTGAATGGTAGTATCCTTAGCAAACATCATTGAATGACCAGCAGATTTAATAAAATCAGAATATCTAGCTAAACCTACAACTGTAGTTGCAATATCAACATCATTATCGATGGATTCAATTCTAGTAGAATTAATTATATACTGGGCGTTGTTAAATAACGCCATTATACCGTTGTAAACAAATCCAATCGGAATATTTTTAAGATTATCAGCAACTACAAACGGAGTATTATCATGTTTCCTTAGTTGTCCTTCTACTTCGATGTATGCTTCACAAGGTAAGAAATTTTAGATGTATCATCAAATCTAAGTTCAATTCGTGATTTTACATTTGGATCCTGTGCTTGATATGAAAAATATTGATAATCGCGTATAGATTTATTTCTTGCTACGGGATCATTTACTTTAAAAGCATCATCGATTTCATCCTTCAACATTTTATATTAACGTAGTTGATCTAAATGTTTAACCGTTTCAAACCGGAGCCAGCAATTAATCTCAGCCTTGCCTTTGCCATTTTATTCATCGCACTATCTATTTTAGGTGGCATTTGTTCCGTAGACTGTAGTTGAAAATTTCTTTGTGAAATTCTTTCAGAATTTCCATTTTTCTTTTTACCTCTCGCCAACAACATAAGTTTTTCTTTTGCATCACCTAACATATCAAATGCTTTATTACCAATAACTGTACCAGCTCTATCACCGAAAACCCCAATAGCTTTTGACGCTATTTCTTTACCAACAGGTAAAATCTTTGGAGCAATTCTAGTAAGTAATCCAGTGACAATATCACCAAGTCCATTGCCGTTTGTTAGTTTATAAACCGGCAACCTTGAGTTTACAACGTAAACAGGTCTAGCTCTGTTCATACTACGATGTACTATCATTTTATTTAAATGCTAAATATCTAATCGTGAATTGCTTTGCAATTTCAATCACTGTAATAATCATCAGTAAGTTCATCGATGAAACTACGATATAATCCGATATCCATTACACCACCTTGAAATAACCGCTGACAGATTTCAGTTGCCTCATTAATTATCTCCGGAGAATTAGTTCCAGCTCGCGCGCCTCCAATGAGAATTTCTAACCGTGATATATCATCGAGAACACTTCTTGAACAGAGTATATTACCACCGCGATATCCCTCGCCGGATTTTTCTTCTTCAGGTTCTTCTCGTTGAGGATCTTCCATAACAAGTTCTTCTTGTTTTCGTGGTCGTCCTCGTTTTTGTGGAGTTGATTTTGTGCGTTTTCGTTCTTCTGCTCGTTCTTGTTTTAATCGTTCTCGTTCCTCTTTCTCTCGTTGTTTTTGTTCGGTTTTTAGTCGTTGTTGTTCAGTTACTAATAAACCCCTTTTTTCCTGATTTTCGAGATATTTTTGTTCAACAGCAGTTACATACGCCTGCTACGTGGGATCATCATTATCAATTTGTGGTAGTTGATTTTTAATTTTATAAACTGCTTTAGAAAATTCCTCTACGTTTTTGATATAACCTTTATGTGTAGGTTTTAAAAATGTTTCTTTTTGATAATATCCCAACGCAGCAAAGCCCACTAAATCATTTATATCATTTTTACGATATATGATAAAATCCCTTCGGTAAATCTATCTCGTAATTCTTGAACTTTAATTTCAGCACTTTTTTAGGTTTTACCACAGGTTCAACCACAGAAGTAACAGTAGGTTGTGATTCTTTTATCGCGGACACAACCTCTTTAGTTGCCGAAGTTATAGGCTTAAATAATTGTTCAGTGTCGGTGGTAAAATCTAACTTTGCTTGTTGCCGTGCTTGCAAATTATCGCTGAAAGAATCTCTCACTGGGAGATATTTCTTAATCGCAGCCAACCGTTCTCTAGTTAATCTAGTTATTTGTGCTTCTCCGATATTTGTCATTTATATAAATCGATTGAAGATTTTCAATTGCTAATTCATCATCGTATTATAGCTAATTCGGTTAGCCCGAAAATCGAAGATTTTCCACTGAAAGTTCCAAGCAACAACGGGTGTGGTGACAACGACAACATCGAAGATGTCGGCGTCGTTTTTTTTTTTTTTTACTGAAAATTTTAATGAAGTATTTTCAAGGAAGCCTTAGTTTGCTAAATTGACGCCTATTAAGCAATTTCGAGGAAGCATCAGTTTGCTAAATCGACACCTGTAAAAAAACTGGTCTGTTAACCTCCTCTGCCGCTAATGCACTGGTGTGTCCAGAGCTGTTAAATGTGCCGGAGTGTCTCGTGTCTAGCGTCCGAAGTGTCTAATGTCAAAAGTGACAAGAGTGACCCAGCTGTAGAGCTGTATAAATGACCAGAGTGTCCGGAGGGTCTGAATGTTCTCATCTTTTGTAGTATTCCGAGCGTCCAGAGTCTGTAGAAATTGTGAAGTTTAATTGTACCAGCTGTGGAGCTGTATACTAATAGTCGATTATATCTATTTATTTGTAATTTGTTAGCCGTGGGCTAATATGGGTTTGCGGAACTCAGTATATCTTTTCGGACTGTAAAGATAAGTCGTTATCTGTCCCTTATTATTTTCAAATAGTTTCGCTACTTGAGCGTATACATTTTTACTATGAGTAATCCTGCATTGTTTACTACGTGAGTGAACTGTATTCATCTATTTTGTATATTTCTCTGTTTTTTTTATCACTGTATCATTGATTTGTATAATTGTATCATTGATTTGTATCATTGTATAATTTAGCATTTCGAGTCTGTGCGTAATTATGTTTAATTAAATCAAATATTTGGATTACACTACGCACGCATTTCATTGTTTTGCTTATATATATATCGCCACATTAAACCATAATTTTTATATCTGTATCATCATAAAACGTGTTCTGTTATCAATCCGAAATATCCGTCCTGGTTATCTTGTTTCATAGTATAATCGATGATGTTGATAAACCAGAAATTCTGACTGGAAAAAGACAAGCGGGCATCATTAATCTCAATATACTTTCTTGTTTGGCCACTCATTGATTTGCATACGCGGTTGATCCTCGTGGAGTTGTGTGTCTTTATTCGTACAGAATGGCAACATCGAGAGAATTTCTACAGTTGAGCAGCAGCAGAATGAAAAGCACTCCGATCCGGTATTTAACTTTACTAACACAGATATTAAATTATCCGACTAATATTCGACCAAGACTTGCTTGCCGTATATAACACCCTTTCAAGGTCATCATCCCCTTCTCATAAAGTTGCGCATCTGTATGCCACTGTATTGCATAGGCGTCAAAGGTCGTTTTCAATAGGGTAATATTTCATAATGGTAGATATGTACCGGAAATTTGCTACCGGCAAAAACCAATGGTGCCATTGATTTATCCAAATATGCCACACGACATGATCTTACTGATCTATTTAAGTCTCTTCGACATTGATCAATTCGAAGTAGATGGTTTTTTTTTCCAGGATCGCTAAGGACGGTGAAAGGCAGCATTATCACCTTGAGATACTATTTGGTAAGATCGTGGTTGTGGTAGAATATAACGTAGTGGTGTTTACTAAACGATCAAAGTTAAAACGTCGGAAGAATCAATTGTAACAACGACGGGACAGTTTTGTTTACGAATAAGAACATTTCTGATAATATATTGCGATGTCAACATCAGAAGAAATACAATTACCAATGTGAGTCAAAATCCAGAGGATTACGTTACAACAAAATATATAGGCAACAACAGCACCAGGATCAGAACTGAAATCAGTAAATGTTACTAAAACAGGTGATGCAATAACTGTCGAGCTCAACATGAGCGGAAAGAGTTGATAGAACTTCATCAAACGATGACGCTGCAACGATGAAATTCATGGGCAACAGCTCGATGGTCTGACCACGTTCAGATCTGAATATATTACTCGTGTAACCGCGCTTGCGCAATTTCGTAGAAACATAAATAATACCGAAGATAATTTCTTTGGAGACAGAACGGCCATCAACATCAGGCTCTCTGAAAATCATACACACGTTGGTGATATTGCCAACATTAAAACAACAATCAACATTACTAATAATTAGTTCAACATCAATTTAAGAATCAATTAGTTAAAAACTGAATTCGATAGTACTCTCCATTTATCTCAGCGGTGTATTTCATATTTATTTTGCTGTAACCTAAAGTGCTGATCCAGACGCTCTTATGTGTACCATGCTGATGAGCGGAATCGTGTGAATGACACCATCGGCAATCTTTTGGATGCTAGTATAATCTCTCCCTGTGTAACAAATCTAATTTTAGATATATAAGACACATCTACAGGCATGTTTCCACTGATATCTGTTCGGAAACTACCTCACTCGTGTTATATGGAGATAACGAGGCAAAATTAACCCTGGAACATACAAGCGAAATATTCATTGCAATTAATTAGTTGTATTGTCTGTAATTCGTCGCGAAGAGATCTAAATTGATTTTTTTAGTATCTATAATGAATTCCGCACAATACTTTTGGAATAATAATGCATCTGCGAGGAAGGCATAACTGAAAAAAATTATTGACAAGTACATGACAACACAAACCGAAATATTATAGACTAATCATCGTCATCTACAATGTTGTATACGCGGTTTCCTCGCTGATCTCTGTGACTATGACATTAATCAAGACGTTTTCAGTGACGCACATGATACCGCCCGTGGTTGGAGTCGGTTTGTCGGTTCTGGTTTGTGTTGGAGGTATCCCTTGAATATTATAGGGAAAAACATATACATGGTCCAGTAAAATTGAATGCGCACACAGATATGACGTACGCTGTGACCTACATGCATGCTTAAATATATAAATACTGTCAGAGGGGTTAATCGACGTTACAATATAGGACAACTAAGTTGCTGCAATTAGAAATATTTGCTATCGATATCACAATAACGCAATAACGACGGTGCCAACACCATACATTTAAGAAATAAGTGATAAACTTAAGTTCACAATTAAATCAGTAATGGGAAAAGAATCAATAATTGTTGGCAAAGTGCATGAAACAATGCTGAATTCCGCAGTAGAAATATCGGCGAAGTAGTATGCCATTGACATAAACGTCACCAATCAGAACAGTGTTAAGATGTCAGCATCAGCTGTTGTTGAAACAAACTAGATGATTTTATTCACCAGATGACCGTACTTATAGCTGATTAGATGCAGGATTTGAAGATGTAATGAAGTATTTCTAAGATCTTGATAAGAAACTTCGTAACGGAGAAATATATATTCAGTGCAATCACGGGGTTGTACAAAATAGAACGAGAACTAAAAATGGGTATGAGAAGTTAATATTCGAACATATCTAATGAATTAGAACGTGTGTCAATAGTACAAAGGGGACCTCGAGATTTAGCGTCAGAAGGACCCCTCTCAAAGAAATTATTTTATGATCGTTTTAAGATTATTGAGAAAAAACAAATTAGATACGTTTAATCTCACCAGTTTGATGCTCATAGGATGAATCAATCTACCAGAGATATAGGTGGCAAATATCTTCCAAATAGTATTGCAGTATAGAAAACAAAACTCTCCGGCATGACAACGATCCAACAGTTGTTAGTCGTCATGTGTCTCGTGGTATTATTGTTACTAAGGCGATAATTTCCGCAAATCTAGTACGAGACGTAGACGAGGTTGTTTTACGGCGTCTGAGCTAGCAATAAAAGGGCATGCCCAGTAGGTACATGTTCTTTCAAACGTTTCTCCTGATGTCCTGCTAGGTCAGTTCGTTGTTTTGGTGCCAACCAATGCTGATCGTTACGATGTCATAATCCATCGCTGTCACGAATACATTTTCGTCTAAGCGACCAAGACGGTAGATAATTAAACACTGGGTAGGAAATTGAAATATTATGTGCGTTACTGGACATATAACGGCTAAAAATGACAAAACAAAATAAGAAACAAAACGATAAAATCCAATATTGCTTCGTTAATGTTTTGCTTTGTCCTTAATTTTTGTTGTTGTTTGGTCAGTTCCTTTTTGGTGATTGCTTCTCATTCTGCGGGAATCATACCAAATTTCAGCACATGCGGTTTAGTTGTTTCGCTCGAGCACAGTGGCTCGATTTTCATATTGAGGAGACAGGTCTGATCGTAGTTTCTCAATGGCGCTTGCCAATGGAACCCATTTAGCTATATGATGCTATTCGTGTAAATACGACGTCAGTTTGATTCAGCGTTGAAGTAATATGATAAATGTTTATTCAACGACGAGTGTTTATCTGCTCTGTTCGCATCTTGCGCGATTGTTCGATCCCGTTCATGTTTACCTGGTTCATAATATAACAAATGGATTTATATAATACAGTATATTATCTAGAGCAATTCGATAACGTGTTGTTGAATCGTCAACACGTATCGTTATGAATCCTTGTGGGGATTTCTGAGCATGTGCAAAGAAGGTTTTGAACGTATGTCCATGTCACCGGGATACCATGTCTAATACATATTTTTCAGGGTATGTGTGGAAGGAAAATCGTTACCCAAAAAATTGCGGTTGTTTATCATCACTTTGTGAATTTTAGTATTTTTATGTCTGCCCCCTGAAAATAATCTGGATAATTTTGCGAGTTTCTCAAGCTTGTCGTCATCGTATCTTCGTTCAGATTGTCGAAGGACAGTGCTTCATCGATGTATGTGATAAATTTAATAACATTGCTTTACCCACTGCAGATTCAATACATTACTTAAAAACATCCACAGTCGTCGCTACTACATAACCTTTGTCCCATTTAAGCCACCTATTTATCAGGTTCAGTAACAATTCATTTTTACCGACCCAGATGGACCAATTATAATATCTCGACTGCAATTCGGAATTCATTGGATAATGATTGACCAGTGTTTGCTCAGGAGTTGCTTTTAAAAAAAAAAGTAAATCACGTTCACATTGTACAAAGAGATTATTCATTTACACGAGGTGATATTGTAATCGATGCAAGACAATTGTGCAAAATGTTTGAGAGCAGCCTCAATGAAAAATAACTTGCCTGTACATACAGGTAAATGTGTAAAATGCGATGCACGAAAATATACATTTGTGGGGTGGGGTCGCTCTGAGATCGGCAGTATCAACGGCGATGTTACTACGGTACTCTATAAATATATTTAACACGAAGTATCTTAGTGAGAAACATCTAACAGAATATAAATATTCAGGTCCTGAAACTCGTATTGATATTGAATCATAAATACATAGCTTATGTTTTGTCTCCCTCCCCGGCATATCAGTGCGTATATGTTGTCTGCTTGTATCAGCTGGTTGATCGAATAATGTAACCAGTTAGTCTGGAGGTTTTCATTCTAAAGTTCAAATAATTTACGCTAAAGTGATTCACGGACGTTTGTCCTGAATAATATTGTCAGATCATTCGGGCGTCAGAATTTCCAGACATCTGTCATTGGAACCTCAAAACTTAAGGTAGACAGTATTTACCATTGAACTTTGTCAGGCTGTAATCTGATTAACGAGTTCAGTTGTGGTAGTTGTTCATCCTGTGATCGATAATCGTACAAAAGTTTCTTCATAGGTAACTATTTGATCAACCATTCTTGTGTTGATTCACCTCAAAATTTGTTAGTTATGAATTAAATCATATGATAGAACAATAATGGTAGGATAATCGTTAACAACTAGACTTAGCGCGGGGCAATTAGAGGCAATAAAGAGATTTATCCCCGTGAGAGATTCTGTAAGACAAAACTTCAACAGCGACAGGAAGCTCAAGTCGATTTTGTAATAGGTGCTGTACAATTATATAATTATTCAAACCTGTATATGGAAAAGAAGAAGATGAGGAAGAAAAAAAGAAAGATGTTCTTCCTGAACTTGAAAGAATAGCATAAAAAACTAAGCAAACATCAGAACTGTTACAAAATCTTGCGGAACCAGCAAGATTTTCAATCCGGTCTAAAAAAAAGATGAAGAAATAGTCCAAGAATTACGAAATAAATTTACCGATCAAACTTTAGCATATATCGATAAAAGTGATTAAAATGATTTTATCGAATTTGTTGCTACGGGTTACGAAGATAAAAAAAAAATGTTGAAGCCAGAGCATAAAACATACATTAACAAATCGCAACACAGGGCTGATGCACCTAATAAAATTTAAACTAAATCAAGCAGAGTTGATACAAAAAATGCACCGTATAGTATATAGGATATCTTGGTGTGGTAGAGAAAGTATATGATCAATTTGAAACACTAAAAAAGCACGAAATATAAACATAACAGTAGTTGAGAAGTATCTATCAGAATCACTAAAAATGGCAAGGACCAAGCAAACGGCTAGGAAATCCACCAGGCCGTAGGCTTGGCTTGTCCGACAAACAATAAATATGAAAAACTAGACGGAATATTAAGAAGAAGAAAAAGGAAAAAGTGAAAGAATTATCGAAGGAAGAAAGTAAAAGAATTATCGAAGAATAAGAAGAGAAAACCAAAATTATAACGTGAGTAAAAATCATCCACGGATTGCACGAGAAAATGGCGACAGCACGAAGAATAATGACTGAACTAAAAAAGCATTTTATAACCAAGAGAGTACAACGAGATGATGGTGACTATATCGAATGTACTTACAGAGCAGGAACACAGCATATATTTTTTCCAGATTTAGATGGAAAACAGTTACCAGGAACAACATCTGTACTGGTTCATTTCAAAATCCTGAACGAAGAAGTTTTATATAAAATCTATTCAATAAATTACGCTTACAAAGGCTACAATGTAAGATACAGAGACAATAAACCTGCTTTACCATATGGAGAAACCAAGATATGCGGAAATAAAGCCATAGTCAAAGAACCAGAACCTTTCATGAGGAAAGTAAAAAAACAGACGGGACAACTGCACATAAATGGTTTACCTATGGAAATACCATTGGAAACGGTAGTAGCATGGGTGGAAGAAAAATTTGGAGCAAAAGTTGAAAATGCAAGACTAGGGAAAATCCCAGGTTTTGAAGTATACAACGAAACCAGAATCATAGAAATTGCAAGAACCAAACTTCAAACAATAAAACGCGCATGCTATATTCGAGGTTTCTTAGTATCGACATGGTACAAAGGGTGTATCTACCACAGGAAATGTAGAAAATGTGGGGAAACGGGACATACAACAAATAAATGCACTAAACAGAACAATGAAATTCCGGGAACACTAGAAATGAGACAAACAACCAAAAAAGGCACAAGAGAGGAAAATGCCATTCCAAAACCTCCAGTTCCTCAATCTAGAGGACAGACAATTAAAAAGTGCACAAGGGAGAGACCTGTAAACCCAGAAACATCAGATCCTCAAACTGAAGTCAAGCCAATACCTATACCAACCTTGACCCTAAGACAGGAACCACAAAAAGTATATTGTCCAGATTATCAAATTCTAGCTGAAAAGACGACAAAACGAACAGTCTATCCAGACCAAAGGTCAACTATACAAGATCAAAGCGTTATTGTAGACATAGAAGAAGAACAACAGCAAGAAGAACATCAAAAAACGCCGATACAACCGAAAAAGAAACATAGAGCGGAAATAACGACTGGCAACCAAAAACGAGAAGGAAAAAATACGGGGAAAAAATACGGGAAAAAACCTGCAAAACCCAAGAGAAAAACAACAACAACAAATGTATGACAGTCAAGAAAGCGAGAAGTCATAGTTTTAATAGAGAGAGAAAAAAGAATCCAAAGAACTGAAAAGAGGAGAGTAAAAAGAAGGAAAGAAAGGGAAGAACAAGCGAAATGTACTATAGACTATGATGAATGTTTTTAAAAAAAAAAAAATAATAATAATTAAAAAAAAAATTAAATTAAAAAAAAAAAAATAATAAAAAAAAAGTTAAATTTAAAAAAAAAAGGATCTTTGAGTAAGTCGGGATACTCAAGGAAATCCTTACATACAAAATATATAATATAGCACACATTAATAACTAAAAGGGGGAGCCTTTCCTTTAAAAATGGTCTGCAAAGATCAGAGGAAAGACGAACCCCTCCCCCCCAAAAAAGAAAGAAATATAAACATTACAGCAGTGAAAGGAAGTACACAAACAGCGAAGAGAAGAAATAAAACAACCAGAAGAAGAATTAAAACTGCGAAAATCGTAAAGAAAAAGACAAAAATCTTCAAAGCAAGAGTCTTTCTCATCTCAACAAAAAGAAACAACAGGTGATGATTTAGAACAAATTAACAGATCACTGGATGAAATATCTCGCGATACGCATGGGGCAACTGGTGTTACCGGTAATTGATTTTCTCATTATGGAACCCATGGCAGTGGTGTTGTTCCCTGTCCTAATAATATTAGGTAACGAACGAGTAAAAGAGCATTTTACAAATGTGTTGAGTGGAAACGGGTTCACAGATCTAAGACGTAAAAAAATAAACAAATGGGCACTAACAGTCAAGGATGCTGGGGCTACAATTCAAGACGTAGCTGAGTTAGAAACATCATTAAGATTCCCATTAACAATATCAACTATAACAGGAAAAATATTATACGAATCGAAATATAAATCAAAGGGAGCTCCAATCAAGATCATTGATCATTATGCACACACGTGGACTAACGCAATAACAATATTTCCGCGGAATAGAACCGTAAAATATTACACGTGGAATTTGTTTGATTTTATTCACGCGGAGAGTAAAAACGATCCTGTGTTTGTGTGGTTATTTCAGTTTTGAAGACGAAGAGTGTAAATTCGATCTATTTGTAAGACCTAACGGTGAAATATACCGAAGGGAATGTATTCACGGTACGATGAGAAAACTAGCTCGGAAATTTTCAATTGATAATAACGAGAAATTACTAACACACTGTTTTGCAGTCCCGTCAGTTGCAACTCGTTTCGCTAGAGACAAAAGTATGTGGAAACCAACACTATTGGAATTTCTCTCGGATGTTCAAGCCAGTTGTGTAGGATACGGACATAGTGGATTATTGAATACCAAATATGATCCTTAAAGGTTTTCTTCCGTTGATATGGTTGAGTGTTATCCAGGGAGTTTTCTCGGGTATGGACAATGCGTTGAGTATTTCAACGATTTCTGCATCCCACCCACGAGATGACACGAGTTGCGATTAATGGACCACTACCCGATTCTGATCGAACAGGATTTGTTCATTTGGTATCATTCGAGATCGTTAAAGGACTTCAACTGTGCTGTTATGTTTGGTTTGGTAGACATATACATGAAAAACACTGGGTACCAATAGTGTTATTACGGTATATGATCGATTATAAAATACTGATGTCGTTGACTGTCCCCGAGGCAATTATATAATATCGGAAACAAACTTAGGTTTGGTTACCACATCTCGATGATGATAGTCTTGATACACTTATGAACGATTTCAAGGAAACTCGTATTGATCTCACCGAGGACTATATTGTTAAACGATCCAAGGAGATCTGTGAAATCACATGTGAGATCAATGATAAAATTGCAAAAGATCTCGGTAGAATGATAATCGGTAAATTCACCCAAGGTGGACATTATTCAAGATTAATTCTAGATTATACTAAATACGATTTTATAATTGCGGATGCAACATTAAGAGATATACATGTCAATCGTGGAGCTGCTTACTTGCCCGATGCAACAAAATTCAGTACAATTGTTAGCTATGTTGATGGTGAATCTACGCAATATCTACATCGAAGGGCATCTATGCTGGCTTATATTTCTATCAGTTTGCTATCGATGATAAATATATTTCCTGACACCGAAGTAAGATTTCGCCACAGATTCATTTTATATAGATATAAAACATAAAGAGACAGTGGCTTATTTTACAAATTCTGATGAGTGTTGGGGTCATGGATAATAAAATAAGAAATGTTACACGGGTATTCTAAATCAGCAGATGTTAGGATTGAAGATAATTACATGAGAAATAATACAATATCAGAACTATCGAGTGCTCCTTCATTATCCAATCCAGCGTGTAGATATAAAATCGTTTACTTAAAATGGCTGTGGCGGATCTGGAAAAACAGCACGAGTGATTGAATTATTTCGAGGGAACTCAGATATAATTGTTCTAACACCAACACACAGACTTCAAAGAGAGATGAAACAACGAGGAGTTGATTCTTGCACATATTCCATCTTAATTCGATGGAAAGGTGATGCATGGACTCTTGATCAAATGGGTGAGAAATATATTCCGAAAATCATTTTTTGGGATGAGATATGCACAGGGTCGTTATATTAATAATGTTTCTGTTTGTCTCCGCATGACTTCCTGAAGAATTTTGTAGATTATTATCAATAAATTAATACTGATCATATATCACTTGATCCTGAATTAAGTGAGTTCAAGAAATTAATCAGATTACAACCGGATAAAATCAAGTGTGCAATAGCGCGTGAAAAAATTTCATAAACCCTATTAAATGTTTATTGGGACGCGTGGAGACCAAACGATTAGATAGTGGCAAGTAGAAAGATAGTCAGAGACTTACTTCAAGCGCGGTTCTTTCAAACATATACAGAAAACTTCGTAACACTTCCAGTGCCATTGTGTTATGGACCAGCTGATTCACGAAGACAGATATCAAAGTTGAAATTCCAAGACGCCTGAGAGTGTCAGAAACAGAAAACAGACAGTCATGCTAAATGATATTGTTTTGGTTGATATCAATGTTGTGGAATATGCATTGGGCGCTCATAAATCTCAGTGGACTCTAGGATACGCAATGACGATACATTCTTTGGATTGATTGACTAGATCCGATACGATTGTTTGGATCGTAGATAATCGCATCGAGTGGTCGAATTTAGTTTATGTCGCAGTGTCCAGAGTTCGAAGAATAAATCAACTTCTAAGAGTTGTTTTAGATTCTAATGACATTGTCATACAATCAATGACATTTTCAGCGATGATATAATAAGAAACAAACTCGCTGGTTATAAACAACAAGATAAGAAGAAAAAAAAAACAGAATTTGATATTGATATTGAATTTATCATTACGCTGAAAAAACAACAGAATAATCACTGCGCGAGCTGTACTTGTATAATGCATTGGTAGTATTCGGATAAATATTCTTGCCAGTTTACCGTGGATAGAAAGGATAATAGTCGTAGTCATACGAGAAATAATGTAACATTGACCTGTCTAGAGTGTAATCGAAATCACCGCGCTAATTAAGACCATGTGGCGGTAATTGAGTATCCTCGGGTATCACTTGTAACTGTTCATGTGTAAATCAACGCTGTAGAGCAGTTGAATCTAATGTATAGATTGCGGGTCTACCCATGGATCTTGTTATGTTAGATATGTTGTGTGTGGTAACACTCAAAATAGGATCAGTAACTCTTTTTGTACCACCTTCAAGTTCACCTGGTTCATATAAATATCTTAGTGACATTGCCGAGTATTCGTTGTTTTGAAAAATCATTTCGTGGTTTTTGTACGATTATGTTCTTTTTGTGATCGCGACAACAGGTTTCTTATTGATTGTTCGAAAGATATTATTATTTAGCGCAGCTATCACACTTGGTAATCTCTTGACCAATTCACGATATCATTTATCTTCAATGAATTCCTTCGCGTAGTGATATCCAAATAACTGCTCAGCAAGTGCTCGATTAAATAGTTCAACAATTGCCTGATCGCGATGTATTGTAGTATGTCCTCGTCGTATGGTGACATTATGATGCTTCATTGTTGATAACAGTACACCTTGAAATTCCTTGCCATGATCAACCTGTAATAGATTTGGGTACTACTGCAGAGGACCGCGTCGATAAATTCGTTGAAATGAAACATAAACCTCTGATGCCGCCTTCGACAACAATGGTTCAGCTTCCTTGTACCTACTCGCAATATCAACTACGGTTAGTCCGTGTTTGTATGTCTGTTTATTAACAGTATCATGCGGCAGAAATAATATATCAGCCTGATGAACTTCATTAGGGACATTAACATCAAGATGTGCGAAGTTAATTTGTTTCGGTGGTGGTAGATAAATCCGCCATATCGCCTGCTTTGATAACCAATCCGACTCGGTAACTTTTTTATCGTTGCCGCATTGGCGAGTTTATTAATTGCTAATTGAACCCGCCATTATCCTCTTGTGGAATAATAAATAGATTCGATATTGTTATTAATTACCAGAACCAAGTATTAATTTACCTTTCATCGCTGATTTTATCAACCAACTAGCTAATTTGTCCTTGAACGATTTATCAATGATATAATTCAACATATGAATCAATTTCACATCTGCGATATATCTATGTTGCAGACTACTATTTTTATAAGCAACATCATGAGCATGACACGCCTTATCAATAACATTCATCAGATATTCGCCCGGTCGGGGTTGGTCTTGGCTTTCAAGTCGGATGTCAAGTCGAGTTCCAGGGCCGCAGTAATTATATTCTGGAAGATGTTTTTTTTCCTGGGTATTTCCCCTATGGAGCCTCTGGGAGTTTCATCAATTTTGCTGCAATATCACCTCCTCGTTTTTTTTTTTTAAATTATTACCCAATTTCATAGAAACAAATCTAATTTTGTTTGTACCACATTGTACACACTTGCCGCCATGTGTTGATCTGTTATTGTTTGTTGTAATTGTTGTCGATTCGTTTGTGCTAGTACGCGTCTTACATTGAACACAATATAGATCCATAATTATTTATAATAACATGACTATAATTGATTTTTCGGCGAGAAAAACACTCGAACCTGTAAAGCATAATGCAGGGCTACCACATTCTATTCGCATGATTTTAATTGGACCATCGGGAAGTGGCAAGACGCAGTTACTTAATCTAATAATGAGGTGGTTAAAAAGCATACAAATTTTATTTGGTAGCACCATCTATAAATGATCAGCGATGTTACGATGTACGCAAGTATTTTAACGGGAGAACAAAATCGATATCCGACGAAGATTTTATTGAATGTATCACGTATATTGAAGAAACACCGAATGTTGATTATATTGATGGAAGTATTAAAATTTAGAACTATATGATGATGTGATGTTAGATAAGCAAGCAAACCCTGCCAGTATATTTTCCAGAGGTCGACATAAAAATACTGATGTGATATATGTAACTCAGTGATATACACAAATACCAAAAGTGATCAGGGATAACTGTAAGATTCTTTGCTGTGTTTAATGAAGTTGATACAGATACATTACGAAATATTTATTCACCAGACCTTTTGCAGTGGAGCTATGGACACGATTAATTTTGGAAATTTCACTCACAGTCTACTCCACTTGGATATGTAACGATAAATTTGCATGATCCTAGATCAAGATATCGTATCGGATTTGATCAACTATTGTTAAATTTAACTATGTAACTATCACTATTTCAATAACGATACACCCGTTAGATAAATCTAACTGCTACACTAAAAACAATACTGGATAAATAAATGATAAATGTGCATGTGTAATGTCTGCATGTCTTTTCATTAAGATCATATGCTCATATAACATATTGTATCATATATTTGTAATTGAGACAGTAACCGAAGTTGTTAAGACATACAGACAAACTTTCGATAGGCAAGTGGAAGCAACTTTATAAGGGATAATATATTTCATGAGATTGCATCCCCTTTATCATACAGTCTAAGTGAACACATGGGATTTCCGATAGTGAGAATGATATGCTGAATAGCATATTGGTGTGATGATTAGTAATTTGTTTGTATAACATACATCCTTTTTGTGAGATTTTATCTTCTTCGTTCACATTCGTTGCTAATATACAAGACTTTTGAGATAGTGTGTTTATTGGGAGGGGTGGGTCAAATTATATAGTTGACGTGATGGATGGTATTTGTGGGGTGTTGTTGATAGTCTATTTTTTTTTTAAATTTCATCTTCTTTGTTTACATCATAAACATAACCATAACGTGTGTGTCTTTCAGTTTGTCTGTATTGGTCTTTGTTAGTCACTATAAAACCTCTGTTGTCCTTATCAAGTTCATTTAACCTACATTAGCACGTATTCAGGTCATTCACTTGCAACGCCTCACTGAGGTCAGCCACTTTCAACACTGATGAACCCCACAAATACCATCCATCACGTCAACTATATAATTTGACCTCTGTTGTCCTTATCAAGTTCATTTAACCAACATTAGCACGTATTCAGGTCATTCACTTGCAACGCCTCACTGAGGTCAGCCACTTTCAACACTGATGAACTTTTCTCGTAGTTAAATTATACAACGCAACGTCCGCAAAAGAACTTTGATACACGGTCCAACTCAGGTGGAACGTGAAAAGTGGATTAGATCGATATGAATCTAATACGCAATGAGAAAATGGAACGCGATGAAAATCAAATATGGAACGGAATGTAAGCAAATTAAGCATTGGAAATTATTTTATTTGTTTTTATTGTTTTCAAGAAATTAATCAAAATACGAGTTTCAATCATCAGATGCATTTGCAAAAGACGACTTTATACTTTCTCATACGACTATTATCGTCCGTTTTGAATATATATATATATATATATATATATATATATAATGAGAAAGTATCCAATCGCCAATCGTCTTATGCAAATGGAAACTATCACACAAAGCGTTAATACAATGGAAAAAGTACACAATCGAAATTTTTTATTTTTATGTGTAAATGATTTATTTAAGACATTAACATACGGAGTTTATTATCAGATGCCTATTCTAAGAGGTTTTGGTAACTAAAATGTGAATGAAGTTTCATAATAGACAGACCTAATTCAAGTGATACTTTCAATATTAAGTTGAATTTTTGTTTTTTCTTTCTATTTTCATTTGTAGTGTTGTTATTCCTGTCGATTTTCCAAGGAATGTCATGTTCACTAAGGTAATATTCCCAAATTATCTTCTGCTACATTTGAAAAAGATCAGTTCCATGTATATACAGTGCTAATGATCATACCCATTGATACATGATTAGTTCGATTGTGCCTACTAATAACAATGTATTACTTCATCCCGCAATTATTTAGGGCGATTAGTTGGAACGTTTGTCCGTGGCGAGAAATATAATTTATTCAGTTGGTTCTGTTTTGCAATCAGTGAATGTCGACGAGCGGCAATATCTCCTGGAAATGCTTGTAGCTAAACCTTCATACACTAAAGAGCTCGAAGAGAACAAACGGATAATGAAGTAACTGGAAGAGGCTATAGACCTGGGTTTTTTTTTCTTCTTCTCCGTATAATTTCCATGGGCTGTAGTTCTGAATAGATAAAATGGTTATTGGATTGTCCCATAAGTTGAGACTATACATATATACCGGGTTTTCTTCTTTGAAGTTACCACAAATTACGTATGAAATTAAATACTACGTTTTTACCTAGAAACCGCATGCAGGTTGTGACCATAAAAATATAGTTTTTTTGTAATGGACTCTCCTAAACTTTGTGACTATAAAAAAATAACGTTTTTCCATATTGTAATTTTGGTGGTGTAATCGATATTATATTTTGTGAAATTTTATCATATTATCTTACATTTAAAGCTAACACATGGCGTTTGGAGTAAGTATGGGTGGGTGTGTATGTGTGTGAATGAATATATGTTGTGTTTCTTTCCCGATTAACCATTGTCGCTATCAAATTAATTTCACCTTTCAACTCGCATGGTTTTTCATAGGATTTGAATACAAGCCGTGGCTATAAATAGCTGCTAGGTTTATCCATTTTAGTTTAAACAAATGTAATCTAATATTCCGGGATATGTTTAGCATTCGTTCAATTCGATGAAAATTTCGTAATTGTTGCTTAACGTGTAGTCACAACCCGTTTGGCATAGGTCTTATCCTTAACTTCGCTATTTATAACATAATTACAATAATGACAATGTACGAACACAGCCAACATAACTTGATGTGTTTATATGTATATATATATATATATATATATATATATATATATATATATATATATATATATATATATATATATATA
Organism: Unio pictorum; assembly: GCA_030141615.1. Lineage (NCBI taxonomy): Eukaryota > Metazoa > Mollusca > Bivalvia > Unionida > Unionidae > Unio > Unio pictorum. The sequence goes on from JARLTB010000369.1 coordinate 1,174,710, forward strand.
TATATATATATCGGATACATGAATATAGTCATCGCGAAACATGTACCTATTACAAAAGTGCTAATCTGAGACCAGCCACATGCGACACTGCTTTTAACTACTTCTCCCATCAGAGGTCAGTGAATTGCAACATCGTCGCTATTTTACCCGTATCCAGTACCATGACGTATTCCATATTAATTTATATTGTCACTTTACAGACTGACCCCCCCCCCCTCCCACGTTAAATACCAATCTACTCAAAAATGTCGCCAAGATCTACCATTGTTGCAGTTGCTCTGGCACATTGCTCGCAATACACTGCTGACATTTGGTTATTATGATGATAATATATCGATAGACTGCTAATACGGTATGAGTTATAAATTCACTATTGCCGGATTACAGCGAGTATAATGTAAATGGACCTGATGATATTGGTCAATGATGATTTAATTATGTTGCCCCGTAGTCCGTGAACATGGTATTTTAAACGCAATAAAGGCCACCGAGGTTATCAAACATAAAGCCGACTGAGTTTTCATCGAGGGATCGCTGACGTCAGCGAATAAAAGATAAATTATCTGGAGTAGTTTCTCCCATACGAAAACGTTCATTGGTGAGCTAGTTGTGCTAGACATGCCACTACCAAGTAAGGAAGAATTGCCCGACACGGTCCACAGGATGATTAACGCAGCCACAGCAGGACTACTAAATATGTTGGCAAGTAGCAATGCTAGCACCTGAACCACAAATCTATTCGCCGTGCCCAACCCACCTCCACCCACCCCAGCAACATAAGCCGATAAATAGATATATATTCGATCAATAATCAAAGGCATACAATTTATTAAAACGTTTATCAGAGCCAGCATTTGACATAGACTAACGCATTCTCAAATACGAATCCTTGCGCGATTATCAACATCATTCGTACGAGCCTAGTGTGCCAAAATATCGCCATCGAATACAGCTCCAGATTCAAGACACAATGCGTTTCATGCCTATGAATGTTTAAATGTCAACTTTGAACAATTGCGGTACTAGAAGCATTCACAAGACCAAACAATAATACTGAGTATATTGTAGATACTTTTCAGCGGAGGGGCAATTAGTCGCTTCATAATTGATAAGTATGACCATGGTCTTCTATGGACGATTCAGTGGCCCATTTGTCACGGATGCAATTTTTCTAAGACCAATAATAATAGTACGCACAGAGATTTAATATTCCACTAGATTAACAGTGATGAATTAAGCAAAAGACATGCACCAACCGGGGGAACAATGACCGGAACAATCAATATGACCAATTGCAAAATAGTTATGTGCTAATGTGCGTTACCAAATATGGAGACCATGACAAGGTCCCACAGAAATACATTGCCGACTACCGCAGATACATTAACACGCATAAAATGTTTTTAAAAAACGGTAATGATATTTAACCAGTTAGCTTAAAATTTACATGACGAGTAAAACATCAATCATGACTTTTTGGGAAAACTCTATGAAACTTGGTGACACTTGCCTTGAACTACCACAATATTACCAATGCAGGATAACAGTAAAACGTTATTATATCAGTTAGATAATGTCAAGACTTGTATCCACGCACTGAAAAATAAGAATTTGTTTATTTCCGCGATGAATTTAAACCTCTCAATGAATGTTTGGAAAATCCCAATGAAAATTTTTAAAGTATGTTAGTGCTGTCATGTCAGCGACTGAACAAATAGCTAAGTCATATAAATATCTGGATAATCTGCTTGTCGCTACCAAACCAGCTGCGCACAGATCTCGATTTGGCTAGAATAATGATGAATAATGTACCAGACAGAATAAGATAAGTCACTGAGGTCATTAAACTTAAGAAAAGATTCCACGTTAGCTCTATCTGAAAATGGAAAAAGACGGGTGTCTTACTTTATTTTACATGATACAATATATCGATTATCATTACACAGTGTGCCAAAATTCATCGGTATTGTCCAATGCATCCCACCCCAACCCCACCCCGCGGGTTAAATTCACGACACTCAGAAAACAGTTCTTTAATGAGAACGCTACCATTGGAATATAACGGCCTATTAGCAAGATATTCATTCACACATTTCAATGACGCAATTATGAAACTGAGCGCCGACATGAGCGAAATCCAGGTTATATTGCATCGATATAAACGTATCATATATATTGCTGCATATTTAATAGCATTTGGCCCACTGTGGGCCTTGGTGTGACTGGAATAGCGACCACAATGGTAGTAGTGGAGCCCACATTGGGATACCCATCTGTCTTGCATCACTCATGGCAGGGCAGTTATTGTATATGTACAAAGTCAGCTTGTATATAATCTCTATTTAGTTTTTGATAACTGTGATAATTTTAATTTAATAGTATTGTGTCTCCTCGAGAACCGTATATATTCTCTTTTTTAACTCTTAAATAATTTGCAAAAATTTTGTAATGCCGTGTATGAGTATCCCCAATTGATATAATCATATATAACCATTTGTTCAAAGGCGACATTTATACATAAATACAACTCATTTTAGTTATAAGCGCAAATTGAAACATGTGTCCCATATTTCCCATAACCAATCAAATATAAAAATAGATTCAGAACAGTTTGGGCACACCACCCTTCGTAAAATGGACGTATTTTTATATTGACAGAGTTCCAAGTTTTACTGAGTGCAGGTCCAATTAAACCGATCATATTTGCTCCTTTACATAAAAAGATGAAGAGATCAGATACGTTGAAATTCGAACTATGAAGTGTTGTAAGCCAACGGTAGTGGCGTATCAACCAGTCATTTCATTTTAATGTAGAAACAATGAATATATCTGCTCTGGAATATTCAGCATACACGGAATCATGATTCAATTTATATCAATGTTGGCACGTTTTTTATATGTGATGCAAAATCTGGGTCATATCCCCATCGGACACTCCAGTTGTAATAATAGTTTAGTTTAGGTTTGTACCGTAACATTTTTGTGTGCACATTTATTTGACTTCAATGAGCTATTCATATTGCTTGATAATTTTACCTGTCAGGCCTGGATGATATAAAACTAACATTTTTTCTTACAATTGCACAGGATTTGACGTCTAATTTAAACGTACATTACGATAAATTCTCTTTTACTGTTTTTTTTCAGTTTCCCTTGCAGCTCTGCTATGCTTTCTCTAGGAAAGTAATATAAAAGACAATGCTTGGTATTGGAAAATTGCTTTGATGACACCATTCACGCATTATAGTCAATTCACGTGATGAAAGTATTATCATGTTTAGGCACTAGAATACATAGTGAAAATGATTTACTTTTACTTAGTTCTATGTAATTCTTATATACAGTAAATATTAGATTTCGTTCTTCAATTATTTATGTTGGAGAGGATGTTACCTCTAAGTTTGATATTTCACATGTATCGAATCTACAATTTCCTCGTCCTGGTAGTCGTTTTGTAACGTGTACAAATGAGGGTCAATACTCTCATTTATTTCTCTCTTTCTTCTCGTTGTAGTTAGACAAGTTTATGTCCAGATTGTTCAATAGGTCTGAATACCATATAATGGTTAAACCAAATGTATGACCTTTCCTAAAGCATGCTATTTTATACATTAGCACTGCGTGTGCCAGGTACGACTAAATTGATTCAATGATTAGCAGGTCTACCTCAATTAGCATACATGCCTGTATCATTATTATATGGCAAAGTTATTTATCATTTCACCTTCCATGAGTGTTAATAATTTAAGTAACGTAAATTCATTTCTAAAACGTGCAAACTAAATTATCTCTACCTTTACTATGGTTTAGTTTTTTTATATTAATACAACGAAGTTCCCCTGAAAATCTTGTTGACGCTCACATTATGGTCAGCAAGTACTGGTTATCTGGTTTGGTATTCGATAATCGATCGACACAGTTTAACGGTGTTCTGCTGAGCGCTTTTATAAAATTCAAAATTAGGTTACAATATTCCTTCTGCCACAAGAACTAAAATAATTTGAAACCTAAATTTTATTCGCCTGCCGATAAACATTGTTCAAGACCTTGCGATTGATTGCACTGACTCCAAAAAGACCCGCCAAGGGAATTTCATTCATGCATTTGGCTTAGAATGTTCTGCCGATACGACTTAGGAGCAAACCTTTGATATCTCACTGACCACTCGACACCAAACGGGTATATCTGGTATTCTCCATTTTTATCATTTCTTCACAAAATAACAAACAGGTATGTTTGTGATTCCGGTGTGGTTAAACAAACAAGAGATCCTTTGGGTCTAATTATTTACACATTGTATCATTGCCTTTTGCACACTCTTCAACGTAAAACGAGGATTAATGTGATCAACAAATCTTGATTGATCAATAGCAGAAGCGAACTTGACTGCAGTGACTGAGGAATACATGTTTCAGCTAAATGAATAATGTCATGATCAAGATCGTTCCCAATATCTCTTTTCGTCATATATCTTGTAACATTAATAGTATACATATTTGTTCATTTTTGTTTACATAACGTCAGTATTTGAGTGAATACATTTTTCATTGTTAGTATACTAGTAAATTACATTTGTTTACTGCTTAATGTTTAAATAGCCTTAAATGGTATATCAGTTGTTCCCAACCCGCAGGCAGCGACCCATATCTAGGTCGCAAGGATGTTCTAAAGGGTTGCAGAGAGTCGCCCGAATCATTTTGTAAGGTCGCAAAGCTTCTCAAATTCTGGAAACTGCATGTAAGTCTCAGAAAAATACCTTAGGGTCAAGGACAATAAAGGCTGAGTAAAGAAATATGATTGAGAAATGGATAATAATATATGTACATGCAGCTACTATTCCTCGTTCAGTGTTGTGACAGGAGTCTTTACATGAAATGAGTACAACAATAAATTAATACGCGAATACTGTGCTAGAAAAATTACATACCAAATATTCGCAGGTCAACACTGTCATTAAATTCCTCTGATGTAAGCTGTTTTCTCACCGTATATATTCCACCATCGTTCGTCGAAATGTTTAACAAGTCTATAGTCACTATAATTGTGTCAGCTGCAGACACATTTACAGAAACTTTTATTTTATTGTGCATGTCGGGTACAAGAAGGTACGTTGCATCGCGCCAAACCGTCAAGAAACGTGATGGGCCATGATGAAACTTGGTTGTATCACTGGTTGTGAGCATAAATGAAAATGACACATTTCTTCCTAGCAACGCTTTAACTATCCTTCCTTCGGAGACATTATTCGATGCTATGAAGAAAAACAACAAATGTACAAACATTAGCATGGTCTTTTCTGTATGTTAGCGGTTCTATTGCCAATAATTCACATTAACAAACATTGAACAATAGGTTGTGAACTCCCTACAACATGTCGTAAAGAACAGTTACTTCTATCCATTAAACCATGTAGCAAACATAAGTCCGACAAAATAATATACAAATAGCCATAAGTGTCTCTTTCCTCCAGTCGTTTACGGCATTTTATGTTCTAATTAAATAATCCAAACTATTTGCGACTAAAATGGGAATGGCTTGAGAAATGGTACCATGTATGTATAATCCATTGAAGATGCATGTTGTCTGTGGACATAAAGATGCATATAACAATTATTTCCTCCTAAGTGTAAACCTATTGTTGCTTTATCTGAGTAATTCCGTCCGTACAGATCGGAAATATATTTTTCACATAATCTGTACATGTAGTGTGTGCAGTCTTATACTTTTGATATCTCAACATTTAGTCAAAACAAACTCTTGAAAAACATTTGGTTTCTTGAACATTTAACTACTCATTATCAATATTATGATTTTGGCAGTCATTGCTAGAATAGACTTCCTAATGGCATTGGTACTAAAGGTTATGCATGTCTGAATATGGCCAATTTACCCCAAAGGGGCTCCATACAAATACAAGGATTATCACTCAATAAATTGACGGATAGGAGAGGCATTTATAAAAACAAAATATTACATACAAGATAAATGGAAGACGAACAGTAAAGATGGACCTGAAGTAGAAACTGTGTCATGTAGACTGTTTGTAGCCTGCATCAGTCAGCGTCATGGGTGTAAGACTGGCGATCACGCTCATGAGGGACACTACTGTAAAAATGCTACTATGGCTTAATGTGAGAAGCTGTGAGTTTTGAGTTCACAATCGATAGACTCTGGAATGAGTTATTCACTATTAGAGAATTAAACATGACTATTACATAATATCAGTACAAAACACAGTTTAACAAGTATAGTCTTATGAAAGAATTCACGTCAGCAGTTAATGCACAATTTAAATTACCATACGAATGGTGTATTTGTAGTGTCAGCAAAACGGCTAATTTGATATTTAACTTGCGTGCATCATATCGATTAGTTGAAGAGGCCGAAACGATGCTACATAATGTTTCCGAAATGTGTCCGATGCATCATTATAAATTAATCAAGATAAGAATAGCTTTTAAAGACGAACAACGGAAACTTGACGGCGATTAAAAAACATCCCAGAAAATGTAATGCATGCTATTGTGCAGACAACTTTTAAATGCTGACGTTAATCGGGTCACTGCTCGAAAATATGGAGACATTCATCGTACACAGCAAAATATCCACCGAAGACATTAAAGGCAATTAAACGATAACCATGAGACAGTAACGATCACCACAATTATATAAATTCCTTCAGCCTAATATGCTGACTGTAACCACATCTATGATCCGAAGCAAGGGAGCTGGCCATATATGATACATATACCAAAGATATAATTAAAGCATAAAAGAATGGTATGAATGCAGCACAATTATAAGTAGTGTCATATCACTGTTACAATTTGGATGCCACACGTCGGTGATGTTATTGGTATATAATTTTGTAACGGACGATTAGGGGTAATTGTATCTGAGCTGAGACCTCACATACTCGGTTGGGATCTAGAAGATGAGTTCGTTTATTTAGACGAGCCTGCTATATCATTACGAGTCATCGTCTGCACATAATATCGTAATGTATGGTTGATAGAACGATAACTATCCACGTTATTATGACGTGTTTACCCCAACATCGAGATAATAACAGACATAATAAAATACTGACTTAGGCAACCATAGTATACATTAGACACTCAAATTTCCATATATATATATATATATATATATATATATATATATATATATATATATATATATATGAATCTATGGGACAAATTATGCCACATACAACGAGAACGAGATACATATCATTTCTATAGCATATCATTTCGAATAATATAAAATCCTATTGCTCGCGTTGCGTATTGGCCTGGATACACAACCATGTCATAAATGAGGAGTCAAATAGCTTAATCTATTTTGCCGACACCTGAATACGTTGCCACATATTACCGTGAACGACAGCGAAAACTCGAAAATGTGTGCGTCACATAAAAATACAGCGATATCTCCAAGACAAAATTAAAGCTGGTGTACCGTACTAAAGTCACCGATGTATATAAAAAGAAAGGAAAGGGAAATGGTTATTGTTAAATACGAACTTGTACAATGTTTTCCCTATCCGAACAAACTGCACCAATAAATGGATACTGTATCTTTGGCTGGGGATGGGTGTGTCATGACCCATGGGATGATCGATCACACTAGCATGCACGGACCCCTTCTTACATTCAGACAAAGGCTGGTCCGCGAACGACCCCACGATCAAACATGAAAATCACTTCTTCCATTAATCCGTATTTGGGAACACCATGGACATTGTGAGTCTAAGTACTTAGCGTGGACCATGTCCCGGACAGTGAACAGTGAAAACGGTATAGGTTGCTTGCCTAACCATCACTCGTGTCAAATACAATATCGAATGGAGCACAACAGTAAGGTAATTTCTGTGAGCAAGCATGATTTTTATTTGGCTATCACTCGTTTAGAAGTAGGACAGATAATTCAGAACCAGTGAATAGTTTGTTGATGCCAAGAAGAGATTGCCGTTCAACATGACATGCTGAACAAGACAGACGACGTCAATTTTATGATGCTGTCTCGAGAGATGCCCCTCCCCCCCATGCGGGTTCGTGGTTGTCGAATTGTCCCGAAGTACGTCACTACGTGTCGTAAGAGGCGTGTCGGGGGAGGAAAGGATCATGGTAGTTGCAACACACTACTTTTGCCTCTACTTCTACTAAACGGGTGGTCAAGATGGACCGCTGATTCATCCAATCGGCTGGTCACGCCAAGCCCTTGGTGGTCTTTATTTAGTTGCTCAACTTCTCTATCTCTCTTGTATCTTTATTAATACCACCGTTGCCCCTACATTCTACCATTCCGGTTTTCCGTTTGCCAAGTTGTAGAAGACTTCATAGAAGGCGGTGGTTTAACCAGAATATAGGGAGGTAATTTTACCAACCCTAGAAGGCGATTTCAGGGCTTAATCATAGGTAATTTTATATACTGAGTATAGCATATGTGTATGCCGGGCACTTGAAAAGTATCCCCCTGGTGGGCGGGGAGCATGGGTGCTGAAATTTCAATAAACAATAATGTAAAATTCCCCCAAAAATATCAAACTAAACGTATCAAACCACTGTCCCACACTGATGACGAACCATATAGTGTGGAGTCATTCCCACGCTTCATGGTTTTACAGTCAACATATGCCGCAAAACCACTTACATCACTATCTCCTTTTGTAATTGAGAAACGTTTAACGGGGTTGATCGGCACACCAAAAAGTGTAAAAATATCGAAATAGGGTTCCCTTCTTGTTGAGTGTGAGCGACAAGGTCAAACTGACAATATCAAGAAAATGAAATCATTCTTTGATATTCCAGTAACTTCATTCGTTCACGTTTCATTAAAAAAAAATCCAAAGGCGTGATGCGCTGTCGTGACATGGCTCAACGACACAGATATCATCGAACGGATGAAAAATGAGGGTATCACTGCAGTCATTAAAATACGTATTTAGAGTATTAACAATCTGCAAGACACCAACACATTTGTACTCACCTTTAACAAACCAACAGTACCCAAAGTGGTCAAAGTTGGGTTTTTGGACGTGAAGGTCGATATCTACATTCCGATTCCCCTTCGATGCTGTAAGTCTCACAAATAATGCCAACACGATTACCGATGTTCAAAAGTGAAAATATGTGGCCGATACGGTGACCATTCTCATCAGGAATCTGACTGTAGAGCAACTCCGCATTGTGTCCGCTGTGGCAAGCAACATCAGGCCAATCAGGATTGTGATACTTGGAACAAAAGAAGGAGATTCAGAGGGTAAAGTTCACATCAAACATTCCCTATTCAGATACCAGAAAACTTGTTCAGGCAAAAACATCCCTTCCTGGCCCATCCTTCACCACTGTTGTGACAAACGATCCAAAAATCACGAAGGACGCTCAAACACAGACGGAAAAACACGATTCAACAAGTGCTAATATCCACCATTACCAAACACAGAAAATCACAGCATCTACACAAACAACTTTCATCAACACCCCGCCACCAACATTAGCAAGAATTAAACATAAATTACAAGCAAATAAGCAGCAAAGGGTTCAGATGATCCAATCAAAACTCCACAACAGGTTTGGAGACATTGAGAACATGGATGCAGAATAAACTGCTCAATGTACTCAAGGATGCGCCCTTTGTTTTACTCGGAGATTATAATGTCCATAACATTCTATGCGGATCAAATGACATAAACGACAGAGGCCACACAGTAGAAGATATCATTTCTAGACACGACCGGTGTCTATGTAACACTAAATCACTGACATATTAATACCCAGGAACGGGTACAAACACATGTATAGATTTGACAATTTGCTCTCCTTCGCTACTTTTGGACTATGTATGGAAGGTCGCTAATGACCTTCACAGCAGTGATCACTTTTCCATCATCCTTGAAAATATGAGCTCAGAAATTGATGACGCAATTCCACAAAGGAATATAAAGACCGACTGGGCTACGTTTGAAACTCTCTGTAAAACTAGACTAAATGAGGATATAGTATTCAACACTGTTAATCCTTTACAGCTTTTTACTTCGGTTCCAATCAAGATTGCAGAAGAATCTATTCCGACGTCCTCACCGAAAAGTGAAAAAACAAACAAACACCTTGGGTAACCAAGGATTGTACAGAAGCCATTAGACAACGCCGAGAAGCATTAAAACAAATTCGACAATGAAAATTTAAGCAAATACCGTATTACCCGGGCTAAAACTTGCCGCACAATCAGAGAATGTAAACGTGCATCAATGAAGAAATATATTTCGCCTTTACACTCTTGTTCCTCAATTAAAAAGGTTACTGACACTATTCGAAAAATAAATTGAAAGAAAAAAAACAATTTTCTCCGACACCTGAAAACAAATAATAACAATTTTAGTTCAAAACGTGACACAGCAAATATTCTTGCAGACAATTTCTCTAAAACATCATCATCATCTAATTATTCAGAAGCCTTCCGAAGATTAAAAAATCATAAAGAAAAGTCACATTTAAAATTCACATTCAACAACTCTAAAGGCTATAGCCAGCTGTTTTCACTATTGAAACTTGTGGAGGCTATACACAAGGCCGCTGGGCCCGATGAAGTACATTAAAAGTTCTTGAAACACCTCCCAGAAGCATCACTAACATCTCTTCTGAATATAGGTAATGATTTATGGATTGATAATAATGTACCGAAGAGTCGTAAAGAGGCAACAATAATACCAATTCCCAAACCAGGTAAAGATATCGGAGATTCTAACAGTTATCGACCCATTGCACTTACCAGCTGTGTGTGCAAAACACTGGAACGAATGATTAATTATCGGCTTATTTAATATCAAAATGAATAGCATCAACAATAAATTGGCTCCCTTTGTTGATTGATCATTATACGTTGATGTTTTTCAATTTGTTATCGATCAGTGCACATGCATACAGTTGAAAGACAACTACAACACAATATCAAAAATATCCAACATTTGGTCAGTAATAACGGTTTTAAATTTTCAAAATCGAAAACAGTATGCATGCATTTCTGTCAGTTGCGAAGACATCATGATGACGCCAAACTCACACTGGACGTAACAAGTAATCCAATTGTTTAGGAAACAAAGGTTTTGGGTATTATGTTTCGACAGAAAACTGACTTTTATTCCACCTATCATGAATTTGAAAGCTACATGCTTGAACTCTTTAGATATACTTGAAGTACCTGCGCACAGTGACTAGGGTGCCGATAAAACAAAATGTCATCCTCAATTTGTATAGAACATTTATCCGCTTCAAACTAGACCATGGATGCATTGTTTATGGTTCAGCGAAGAAGTCATAGTTGAAAATACTTGACCCAATTCATCAAATGGGAATAAAACTCGCTCTGAGAGCATCTAAGACATTTCCATGTGAAAGCCTTCTTGCGTAAGCGAATGAACCACCTTTATCACATCGCAGAGAATTGCTTTCTGCACAGTAAGCTCAAAAATTGAGAGCAAACCCTCTCAACAATGCATTTTCGGCTGTTATTTCAACGCAAATACAAAACCTTATACGAAAACAAACATAATGCCATACCTTCATTTGGCATCGGAATATCATCCAGCCCTGACAGTAACAAAATTGATCTCTCTTCGATTTAGAAAACGTTTGTCTCGGAAACACGGCCTTGGTTCCTTAAACAACAAGTGCTTTTTAGGCTGCTGCAGCCTTTGTTAGTGGCAAACACGCAAAGAAATTTCTTTTGCCAAATGATGTTTTCATTTTCAAGCCGAAATCAGAGCAATTTACCTTGCTCTGAAATTCAATGAAAGGAAATGTATTTTACATAGCATTATCTGCTGTGGCGCACTATCAGTGCTTCCGTCAATACACAAAAGAAAATTGGAGAACCCATTATTAATCAATGCCCTTGTCCAAAGTACTGAGCTTGGTACCTCCTACAATATAGTATATTGATGGTTAACTAGCCATATTGGTATTAAATGTAGAAGCAGATCGCGCTGATAAAAAGGCTCTATTTCTAGAACCATCTGATTGTAAATTACCGTTTACAGATTTTAAACCTCGTATCAAAGAGTACCTACGCTAGAAGTGGCAGGTATCGTGGAATGATGCAGTGAATAATAAAGTTCACGGCATCAAACCAACCGTGGGAGAATGGACTCCTTCCTACAGAACCATCCGTAGGGAGAAGGTAGTCATTGCGAGAATCAGAACTGGTCATACATACATAACCCTCTCCCACATACTAAAAGGTGAAGATCCACCAGTGTGCATTTCTTGCAATGAACGTTTCACAGTTAAGCACTGCATGACCGAGTGTTTCGACCTCCAGTCTACTCATGATAAGTATTATAATGTGCATGACATGACGGAACGTTTTGATACTATACATATCACTTGTATTATAGATTTCCTGAATGAATTAAAACTTTTTTTCAAACTATGAATTGTATGTCATCACCTAGAGCATTTGTATATAATGTAAATACCGCCCCTTGTTTGCAACATATTTTCATCTGTCTTCAATAACATACACCACTGACATGTCCCGTTCATTGGGAAACGTCATATTTTACTGTTACTAATATCTTTAATATCTTACCATTTTACTTTGAACTATTCGGTTTTTTGATAATGGCTGGTCGATATGTATTCATACAACATATTGTGTGGCGCTAAAAAGCTTAAAAGTGCTGGTACGCCGTTAAAAAGCAAAGAAACAATCTACCTACATCTTTTCATTCCTCACTATCTATCTATCTATCTATCTATCTATCTATCTATCTATCTATCTATCTATCTATCTATCTATCTATCTATCTATCTATCTATCGATCGATCGATCGATCGATCGATCGATCGATCCATACATACATAGATAAATACATAGATACATATATATATTTATATAGATACCTACATATATAGACATATACATATATAGATACATAGATAGATAGATACATACATACATTGATATATACATGCATACATACATACATACATACATACATACATACATACATACATACATACATACATACATACATACATACATACATACATACATACATACATACTGTTACGTGCTTAGGCTCGAATAAACAGTAACATAGAAAGAGTGAAAATAACAAGCTTGTAAAAACTTAATAAACAATTTATTGAGCACAAATATTTTCCAGGAAAGAAAAATAAACTTACGGTTTTAAGAATCAATTCCAAACTTTAAAATATAATCCTCTAGTGTAATTGCAAAAGTTCTGGTAATAAAATGTCCTAATAATTTCCAGTTCGAATCTTGGTGAAGCATCCAAGATGGAAGACGATGTCACGTGATGAAGTCAGTTCTGGTCTGATAAAATTCAATGAGCGCAATTATTTTCCAGATAAATAACAAAATAAATCCTCTTGATCCAAACAAATTGAATTTAATTTCCAATACAAGGTAACTCAAAACAATACAACTTAATATTCTAACAGCCCAACTTCTACTAAATAGTTCGCTCCAAGACATAATTTACATACCTGTTTTTACGTAAATAAGGAAGGGGTCACATGACCTTCTAAATTTTTAGAACAAATTTACGTTCAAAAAATCTCGTGCACACCGTATGACCCAACTAAAAATAAAAAGCTGTTTACAACAAAGCTTCATAATGTCCATGGAATCAACCAATCATTTTAAAAGCTTTTATACAGCTCTGAAGCCAGGTCAGAAATGACGACAACACCTGGTGTTTATTTGTAAGGTACAGGTCATCTCCCAATGATTGAATCTTAAACTTAAAATGTCAAATTTGAATCTGACGAACAAAACAGTTAAAATAAAAAATAAATGACCCAAATCAAATACACGTAACAATACCTTCCTACCTACCTACATACCTACCTACCTACATACATACATACATACATGTGTATATGAAATGTGATTTATATTATTAACGCCCAAAGCGAAGCCGACTGCAATATCAAACTGTAATTTTGTGTTTGTAAATACAGCTGCTAAATTAGGAAATACATTATATATGCCAATATAATTAACATTTTGCACGTGCGTTGCAATTCCGCTGAGTCATATTTAGTTCCACATAATCAGAGTAGTCAGTTTGAAAAATCGTTATGAACTTCTGCTTAATGTTGTGTTGAAATAAATTATATTTTACGTTAATGAAGCACAAATTGGTTTGATGTTGAGGCAAGCTGAATTAAATATAGTGCATTGTGCAGGATAAAATGCTTCCGCTGATGGTAGGACCTGAAATCATACCCTTTTAATCCCGTTTGGATGATTCTCGATAATCTAGACTGTTTCTTGTTTGTTTCAAGTGTTCAACAACCAAGAAAACCAGATACAATTGCTTTGTTAGATTGTAAGAATATTTGAAACAATGCTGATAAACTGTCTCCGTATAACACCACTCCGGTGGCCTAGTGTTTAGAGCGTCCGCCACGGAAGCGGGAGGTTGCGGGTTCGATCAGCGACCGAGTCATCCTAAAGACTGACACAAATGGTAATAACAGCTGCCTTGCTTGACGGTCCGCATTTTTGAGATGAGTGTTAAGAATGGTAGGCCTGGTGGCAGGATAATGTGACTGGGTGGGACATCATGCTACACGTCTGCGGCATTATGCCCCAGTGCTAGACATCACTATAAATTGCCTCACTGCAGACTTCGTAGCAATGTTGACTGAAAAAGTGAAAAAGCTACGTTAAAAATCCTAATCAAACAAACAAACAAATCCAGGATCAGCCAGCCATGTGAAGATAAACAACAGCACAGAACCTGTTGACAGTCTTTGGTATCAAATATCCATAATCATGAGAGTAATGCCCCAGTGCTAGAGATCACTATAAACTGCCTCACTGCAGACATCGTAGCGATATCTCTGAACAATTGGTAAAGCTACGTTAAAACTCCCAAACCAACAAACAAACTGTCTCCGTATAAACCTATACAATCTGGTTTCGTCCTCGCAGATGAAATCAAATGATTACGTTAGCGCAAACGCGGACTAAATATAATAAACCTCAAAATGTATTCCGTTAATCTTATAATTAATATATGAGAAATTAAATCAATTGATATACTTGAAATATATTATATGTTGTGTAAAAGCCTTGCTATTGTTAGTTCTAGTGTTTTGAGTATGTGTTTATGTGTAGATTTAATTGAAAGGCGCTTCTGGAATTAACCATTCATGTATAAGTAATATCCAGCTTCTAGAAAACAAAATTTTCGCTAACTACATTTGCGTTAGATGTGTTTAAACATTGTTTCTATTCACTCTCTGCTTTCCTAATATTCATTGCTTTGTTTGAGAAACAAACTTTTGAGAAACACTATGCATTTCGTGCACTGTATGACCAATTACATCCATGTCGAAACAAATAGTTGAATTGATTTGAATCGAGTATGCTAAGGACATGACTCATGGGATTTCTGATTTTTCCCAAGTCATGAGGTACATACGTTGGTGTACTTTCTTTCCTTACCTGATGCTTGATAAGACCTGAAAGTATTTTTAGTGTCCGTTCTATAATGAAAATTAGCTGTCGAATAATTGTTGTATATTATTTTTATTTTGTCTGTTATAAATGTTTGTATGTTTATGCTTGATTGCTTTGAGTAAAATATTTTAACTTAAGGAATACATTTTATCTTTTTATCATTCTTAGCAACAGTTTTTCCGCATTTCCGGAAACAAATTTGAAGATAAGTTGGTATATTCAAACAATGGGTTTGTGATTTCCTTTCCTAAAATCAGTTGAAACTTGAAAAACAATACAACATCCTATTATTATTTTATTTATAGATGCATTGTATACATAATTCCATGTGTAGTCTTGGCGTTATTTCCAATGAGTTTTCAAAAGAGAGCAACCTATGTAAAATTTGTAATTACTTTTAAATTAATCTTCTGAAATGTTTCTTTGTTCAGAAATTCTGGTTATTCGCGAGTCAGCTGAGAATGTATAGTTTGCGGAACTTGGATATGTTTAATATGTACATAGCTACATGTGATATGCCAGCAGGAACAATAGGCAACGGCAATCCACTACTGATATTGGTGTTAGCCAATAGCGCAAATGCTCAATTTTGACTTAGACTTAATAAGACATAAGGCAGACAGACAGACAATGCCTGGCTCAAACCTCAGAGCTTGACATTTAGTTTTAAATAAGCAGAAAACAAATAATTTGAATGAGATAAACTAAAATCATGAATTAATTTTGAGTCATGTAAATCCTTAATATTATATGACACAATCAAGAGTAGAATTCTCAATGTAATAACACATTGATCACTTGAGTTAAATGTGAGATCGCAACAATTTGTAAACTACTGGCAAAATTTTAGTTTAGAGGTATACTCTTTCTCTCTCCCTCTCTCTGTGTTTCTTACTGATTAGGTTTTTTTTATTATTGCTTTCATACCACCGAGAGCTTAATATATTAGTAGTGTATTATAGTAATAAGTTGTACATATACTGTGTATTATTATGTTTGGTATTACTCCAGTAATATAGACGTTTGCACAATGCTAAAAAGCAATTTGACCTATAACGTATACACAAATGAACACACATTTATCGGAGCGTCTTTTCCAAACACCACTGAATAGCGTATATGAACCATTAACTGTCTTCTATATTCTATGATTTTGTAAATAACACGTATCAAGAAACATTTGCTATACATTTGTCGACGTTGGAAACATCAATTGTTTCAAATCAGTGAATAAGTGTATATCTAACCACTTTAGTCCTTTTTGACGTTAGATACATCAGTCAAATGCAGAAACTGATGCGAAATATATCACAAACCTATATGAAGTAAAAGTCAGAATGACTCAAATCGTTGTTTCCAAAAGATATTCTAACTTAAATTAGGATACTACTTTACAATACCCTTCGTTCCACAAACTCTTTGTTTTGTTATCAGTCAATGCATATTCTAATCTCTAAGGAACTTTATATTATTTTTTTTTCATTTTGTAACAATATGAGGGTAATGTGATATAGAGACTTACCAATGAGTAATGTGGGACATATACATTTATACTAGGCTTTCATGCTCACGATAATATATATTTTGCAAGGTATTTCTCTGGTAGGCGTGTTAGGTCCAACATCGATTGAGATCATGTCTCTCGACGCCTGTTTTGCTTTAACTTTATGTATATTTTGTAGCCCAATATCCATTCGCCTAACATATATAGCACGTATCGTGTCTTTTATGTCTAAAAGAGGAAGGGTAGTCCCTCGCCAACTTCGAAGTAAACCGTCCTATGACAACTAGAAAGTCTTTAATCAGAAGTTTGATCTGTGTTGACCTTTAAGCTGCTTGACTGCTTCAGAGTAAAAGAAGTACTCACCCAATATACAGGGCTATGTTAAAATGTAGTCATTTACCATTTTGCAATGACGATGAAACGATCGCATGATGTCCATGTAAACCGAAAATAATAAAAAAGCCAAGATGTAACATATCGTCTTGCACATGTGTTGAAATCGTAGCAAGCGATTTTGAAGACGTCATGAGTCAGAATCAACTCTTCCACGTTTCTACCCAAGACCAAAGAGTCTACCCCAAACACTGTTTTAAACTGTAATACTCGGCATGTATTACCACATTTGAGAAACGGATAAAATCTCCTCCATACAATTTAGAACATCTGCCTACACTTAAAGAGTTCATGTCAGATGTATCGCTGGAGAAAGCAGAAGGTTTCATCACCGACTGGTGTGATAATTTGTTAACCGCACTGAAACGACTATGTCAATGCAAAGAAGACGAAATATTAAGACACTCCATTAATCAAACCAGTCTGACGTCACCCATCTAGATCAAATTTAGCATCCAAAGAGAACTGACACTTTCCAACGCCATCGACAAGATGCTGTTGTAGAATTTAACGCCATTTTTCAGCACACGATAGGCTATACATGGCAGCCAGTATTATTGGTGGAGGAAGAAACTGGGGAAAAGCCCCGAAAGAACCACCTAGCCACGAGAAGCTACTGGCAAGCTATTTCACATAAATACATTAGCCGAATCTTAGACTCGAACCCACGCAGACGGAGGTGAGACGGCAGTGATCCGTAACGGCAAGCGCTCTAGACCACTCGGCCACTCGGGGCCCCTTCGATAAGATGCAACAAGTTCAGCAATCCAGTGACCAATTTTAAGTCAACGATAGAATATCTGCACTTGACGTGACCCACGTTTCTCCTAACAAAAGTGACAGTTAGTCCAGAAAGATGCTATTGCTGGCACGGTCTTGCAAGGAGCCAATATTTGTTGTGATCAATTTAATAATTAAATTGTACGTCATATCAATTATAGAAGTTCTAACGCTATACATCGATCATCCAGAACACTAAGAGCAACCATAATACGGCCGAATGACAAAATCTACATTTCGAACAGGGAACATTAATACCAATGGATGTTGATCGTTGCCTGTGGAATCGTTTGGGCAAACCTTTGTCTTATCCTCTATTTCTGCGTCCGGGATAACACATACAAGTTAGCGGTCCTCACATTAAGGGTGAGAATCTCATAATGGAAACTAGCAAGCGTAGGGGTGTCAGGAGATATAAACCCTGCCTAGAGATAAACACTTCCGAAGGGTTGATTTAAGCCTTATAAACCTTGAGGAGGATTTCACCCTGACACCGGTACCGTTTGGAATTCAAGTGTTTGATGAACTTATCAATGCCCATAGCCTGGAAATTCTAACTATTCAAGGTTCGATAGAATATGAGGAACTAATTATGAGAGATATCATCTGTCAAAGAATGATTGACGGAATTAAAACAAGGAAATTTCTACCGCCATGCCATATGAAGGGTTTATGTTTCTAGGCGAGGGTCAACCTCAGCCTATTTTAAGGCTAAATTAACTTGCCTTTTAGAAAGAGGTTTCAATTTGAAATCCCAAACTTGATAATGCCTTAAAAAGTCTGATTTGATCCTTTCTTTCCACGATCAAAATCGTTAACCTCATTTATATTCTGCATGATAAAAAAAATACAAGCGTCACTAAGACTCATCTGATTGGGTTTCATTTTGAGAATTTCCAGTTGCCCTGATGAGCGTGTAAGCAAAGAGATCATTATGAAAAGAATACAAATCTCCAACAAGAGTTGTAATGTCATATTGGCGAAGACGACGATAATCCAATGGTAAATCAGTCAGTCAGTCAGCCTGACTACCCGTCGTTAACACATTAACAACCGAATATGAGTTCCGTAGATAATTTGAGATTTGCTTGATCTTGGATGTTGGAGGTAGCGTTTGTAATAGCGAATACTGTCTTTTATTGGATATATCCATCTACACTACAGCGCGTTGCATGACGTGTGTCAACAATTCAAGAAGACAAGGAACTGGTCAACGATATATGATGGGAGGAAGATAAGAAAATTAAAGAATTAATATTCCATATATAGGCCTTACCCACCCTTAAGCTGAATGAAACGGGGATCCTCGGCCTTAACAATCTATGGGAGCCTTGTCAGGAAAGTGTCGAAAGAAGACATGGAAACGGTCAAGGCCATCTGGGCCAAGGGAATGGAGAAGAAAAATAATAAAACAAAGGCTCAAGCGTTAGATGCAAATATAACCCTCGTGCAATAACAGTGTTACATAACTGCAGTAAATACTATCATACAAACACCATAAAAAGCAAATTAATTAGCAGATTATTTGGTTTGGAAGATTCACTACTTTCATTAAAAAACATTTAAACACGAGCCAGATATCACATATGTTAGTATACGAATAATTGCCAGAAACAAATATCAAAAAACAGTAATAACATATTAATACAAAAAAATGTGTTATTATTTCTTAATAGCATATTTACCACTGAACCCAAATTCATAAAATTCATAAAATCCACATTTTCAAATGTCTAGCATCTGGCATATCTAAAACGCAGTTTTAGCATATGCAATCGTTGATAAACAATATCTAGCGCAGTGTCTCGCTATATATTGAATGAGGCAGGCATTTAAAAAATACGTTTAGACAAATAAACGTATTAGTTATAATGATGTGAGAATATGAAAATATACATGTACTAAAGAAACATGTTTTGTGCTTCATTTTCTATTGCGAGGGAATGCAAATTTACAACGGCAAATAAAACTATTTTTCTGTTAAATCTTTTAAATTCTAAATCTGACATACACTGAATTTTAGCATACTTACATTACGAGAAAGTTTGAATATGTAGATAAGAGAAGAAGAGAGAACACAAAAGATAAAATTATATATATATATATATATATATATATATATATATATATATATATATATATATATATATATATATATATATATGTTATACTTTTTTAAATAACCTAATGGTACACATTTCTTGTCCAAGACTTTGTTGTGATGTATTTCGTCTTCATCGACTTTCTTCTACACAAAACAATCTGCACATCTGCAGCATGCATATTTCTACAATCTATTCGTCTGGTAAATAGAATGTGTTTTGCCTAAACATTTTAACTTGTTAAAGTATCATTTTAGTATTACGTTGCCAAACGCTATTAGTGTAATGTATATTGTGAGGCATCCGATTAGGTAATAAAGCTATAGTAACAACGACCTGAGCTTCTGGTCACCAAACAAATGTAAACTTGTTGAAAGAGTAAAAAAGAATATTGCCACAGCATACCGTTTAAAAATTCGACACAAAGGTTAAATAAAGTCTTGCTTTTAGAATAATGCACGATTTCGTTAATATTGGAATTGACAATTTCACAATCTGGAAAGTACTTCGCAGCCATACATTGAAACACGTGTCTTTGCGCTTTGTAGCTTTTTGATACTCATTTATCATGGCCTGTCTTTCGAATACGAATGCTTTAGCAGCACGACTAAGATGTTGGGTAGGACATCAAATGTTGTAGAAATAGGAGTATTGGTTGCAGATATATGTATTTTCTTTTTAATATTATCAATTTTATGATACAATTGTTTCTTGTTAAACGTCTTCACATTTTTTGCTTTTACTGCACTTGATGGTTTGAAAAGGGTAACCCATACAGCCAGGCTAAATTTAGTCTCAAAGATTATCACAACTGGTGAATTGTCAGGTGTTAACATTAAGAAAAAACCTAGAAAGCGTTATTTTATTTAAATGAAGTAAAGATATCACATATAGAGGCATAGTTTCCCATTTTTAACATCGATGCATTTACTGTCATTTGAAGAGCAATCACAAAGCAAATGTGAAGTCGGTTGGGTCTACAATTACCTGTGAAAGTTAATAAAATGACCCCTAAGCGAGTTGACTATATCAGTGTATGCCGTCTCATTTTGATGTGAAGTATTAAATTCAAATTTTGACAAACATATACAACATATTAGTATAGAAAGTTTGTAATCTCAATGTGAGTCTTAATTCCACGATAGATTGCAAAATTAAAGGATTTGTGTGCTTTTGTGCTCTTTGTGTGCTTTCGAATCGTCCGTGATTTATGCGTTATGCACAATATATATATATATATATATATATATATATATATATATATATATATATATATATATATATATATATATATATATTGACCGCTCAAGAAAAGTACTTTACAACGCATCGCAAATGAGGTGTGCATAGTTTACGTTGTCATCTTCTTCCATCGATCTACCAATCCTTCCATCCAACAACTCACCACTCTCCACTATCACAAATATCCCTTGTTCCTTGTTCTAGGCTAAAGAATGCTGAAAAAATACACAGATGAACAACAAAGGGAGTAAAAACAGTAACGATAGTATTCTTATGCAAGCAATTGGTATGTTCGTAGGCTATAAGACACACACACACACACACACACACACATAATTGCTATGAACGATATCACTGGAAATATCTTTTCTTTACACTCGGCCGAAATTTATTTGAATTGATATATACATTATTCATCGAACTGTCCGGATCACTGTTGAATTACAAAACATCTGACTTCCTTCCCTGTATGTCAATAAACAGTAACACAATAATGTATACAAATCTGATCAACACGAAAGGAACGAGCCAGATAACAAATGATACAAAACGTTAGAGCTAACAGTTCGCATAACCATCTTTATTTCTATTGAACATTTGAAGACACAGCTTTTGCTTTTTTCTCAAGTTTTTCCCTCGTAACTGTTCGATCTTCAGAAATACAGAACGATGTGATTCGCTATTCGGAAAAAAAGTGGTAGAGCATTGCTCACGTTTTAGAAAATTAAGATTTCTTGTGACACATGTGCATTACCTTAAAATTTTGGATTGTGGACAGAAATAAACAAATTGCCAAGATGCTTGTGTTATGCTTAGTGTTTGTCTGCATATCAATATTGGACGTCTCAGAAGGAAGGACAGTTCAAGCCATGACTGGAAGCGATGTATCTTTTTCGTTCAATCTCACAAATGTAACGAACGATATCCATATACTTCATGAAAAGTCACTTTTCATTTCTGTGTGGCCTGCAAAAACATTGTATACTGTTCATAAAGAACTGGAAAAAGTGCGAGTATCTTTAGATATATCTAGCAGCGGAGAAAGAATCATAGTCAACATTTCCTTGCTGAATATCACGAACAAGAATGCAGGAACATATTCAGTGACACAAGCCAGTGAGTCCAAGACATTTAAAGATAATTTACTTCTGCAAGTGGTTGGTATGTAGCTCGTTTAGTATGTGCTAATTTTTGTATGTTTTTATTTAGTTAAAGGTAAAATATATAAAAGACAGTTTTGTGCAACACGAAGTTGAAACTGTATTCGGTTATTGTAGTGTTAGAGACTGTTTAATAAGATTCACGAGCATTTCAAAGTAGATACAACATCGTTTATACTGATATCAACTAATATACAACATCGTTTATACTGATATCAACTAATATCTACATTTTATGATTCTCATACATTTGAACTTCGACAAAGTATGTCAACCTTTACTTCCCAGTGACTTTCTAGACATATCAACGTTGTCAGATTTCCAACAGAATTTTCGAAACGTAACCTTAGATTAGTATACAATGACTCTATCAGCAAATAAATCGTTGCAAATGGTTGCTGATTGCATACATACAAAGCGCTGAAAGCGATAACAAAAAATGATCATGATAACAAACAAAAAATAAATGATGGCCATACCGCCTGTAATAGCAGCTAGGATAACACGAAAAGCTCTTAATGTATTTTATGCTGGTGTTGCTGATCATTTTCAGCCGACTTGCCCATCCGGGCAACCTAAAACACATCTACTCGATTTATAGTTAAGAATACTCCGGGATAGTCCTATTGCAATTGCTACGGCAATGTATCCAGTTCGCAAAAACCTACTGAATCCAAGCTACACCGATATTGAATAATAGAACGCTCCATAGTATATCACAAATCAGGCGTATGTTTTATAAGATTAAACCTACACGATTTACGACACAAGTCAAATAAACTGCTAGACCTCAATTCAGACCGCCACGACTTGATACGATTAGAAATAGTGATTTGAAGTAGATCCTGATATTGTCCCCCGCCTGCACTCCCTGCAACACTAAAACCTACCAATCCTCTACTAGAATTCACATTAGTGATACAATTGCCCCCAAAATGTTGCCATTCTCCAAGACAGAGACCATGCCATTAAAGCTGCCGTGTTTGGATACCATAGTCGGGAAATTTATCTGACGTATGAGTATGCTGTCACTATGAGCTTCAACGACTGAATGAACGCGGTATATCGGGTCACAAATGGTTTCCAAGGGCTGCTCGATCAGAAAAAAGTAATCAATGCATTTGCCAAGGTGTCAACGCGACATGTTCATAACGTATGGCATGATAGAAAACAAGATCGTGCAGCGAGACAAACAGCTCATGGGAGAGCAAAGACGGAAGCAGCTTGTGGAAGAGGTGAAGGCAGAAGGATAAGGGGTTAATTTAGATTTTGGTCCCCCTGTTGCGGTAAGTGGCCTGACTACCCGAGGATGTGACTTTACTAAACTGTCCTAATAACATCCTTGCCAATATTGATTGACTGGAAATTCTGATTTTTGGGGGACGAGCCGACAATAATTACATAGAAATCATCAATGAGGCAGAAACAATCTGGCAGCGATTCTTCAAATGTGTAGTCATGGATGTCGGTGTATATCTGTTACTCATCGACCAAATCGTCAATTTTACGACAACTACTAGTTAGTTAGGCCGGCCATAAAAACATAATAATGACTGTACACAGCACTCAACGCGGACCTGAACACATCAAGGTGATCCATGATCCATTAGCGTGTACCAGTATATAAAGGTACGTACGGATATGGACTCGACGATGATATTCAATATATATTCAGAACGGCATCTCCAAAAGCGATCAAACTTTGAAAAAACTAGTAATGGAACCCATTGACATTGTTAGTGACAATGCGCTGGGCATCATATGTGATGTTGCTGGTAAGGCATGCACAGCATTCAAACAAAGAATAGAACGATTAAGGTGCAGAGCGCCACCTGTTCGACCGTATCCAATAAAACTGTCCAGCACCGAATTTTGCATTAAAGCGTCAATAAAATAATGAATCAAACTGCAAATGAGTGGTTAAAAGAATTAACAGGCGTGCCATTGACAAAACAACAAGCCGCCGAGATTGAAAAGGTATAACAGCAACCCTGGTAGCATGAAGCGTACTTAAATTAAGTCGCTTGTGAAACGTCAATCTCGTGAGGTTTCTAATTCATAATTAGTACACAGAACTGAGGGAATGCACACAAATATTATTCAGCAATTACTACGCGTTAGGCAAACACATCTATCACTTCTCTTGCGGTGAGAATCCTAGGATCTAGACATTTGTGTGTCAGATAATGAAATGATATTCGCTGATTATTGACGCAATTATGGCCTCTTCAACGCGGTGTGGATTTACAGCTCTAACTAGCCTTAGATTCCCCTCAGCCTGGTTCACCTTTCTTAACATTCTCGCCCTGCGTAATACCTTAATGATTGCATAAATATTTTTTTTACCTGGATTACTCTCAAGTTGGTCATCAATAATCAAGATAAATAAAACAAATAAATCTGTGATAGAGATATTTCCTCCCAGCTGGTGTTAGTAATAAAATTAACCGATCTCCGTCATCGGCAGCTCCTAATCACACCAGCACGTGAGGCATCGTAATTCTGAACGATATGATGTGTTCTGAATTCATGAACGTCATGTCTTGCACCATTTGTATAGTACATTTGTCTTAATTATAATGTAGAATTATATAAACAAATGCTCACGATTGTATATATCATTTGTCTTAATTATAATTTATAATTCTATAAACAAATGCTCACGATTCGCGTACTTAGAAAATATATTGAGATAGTCTTTAACGTCCTTTACTGGACTAGGCTACTTTCATTACCAGATCTCAAGCTATCTGACCACTAGCGGTATGGCCATCATTTATTTTTTGTTTGTTATCATGATCATTTTTTGTTATCGCTTTCAGCGCTTTGTATGTATGCAATCAGCAACCATTTGCAACGATTTATTTGCTGATAGAGTCATTGTATACTAATCTAAGGTTACGTTTCATTCAAATATACTTTTGCCTTAAATAGATAATGGAGGAGTTTTAAAGATGATCTGCGATCAAACCTTCAAACACAAAGTTTGATCTCGAATATATCAATGAGGCTACAGATCACAATACTAGTATAAAATCGATTACTCATTCATATCCGCAAAGTAATGACATATTTCAAGGCCGATGATGCAACTCATATGTAGTTAATATTCAGTAAAAAGTAAGAATATATTTGCATCGATCCTAAGATGAACGACCAACAAGCAACGACAAAAATCGTCGATTATCTAGCCGGATCTACATAAACATATTTGTTTTCATAATAAAATGTATCGTTGCCGTCTGTGGCGTTGTCTCCGACGCTGATATCGGTGGCGAGGATGACATAATCTATACTGCCAAATATATTTCTGTTCGAGAATCACAACGCGTTCAAAGTATTGTAGGATTCGAAAAAAATGCTAGGCCGGGGATGCTGATATTAACATACCATATAAACGTGCATATGACGTCACACCCGTCGCCTACGCAATTTATCGGTTAATGGAACCCGATATCGATGATTTTTTATCTATGCGGCGTGCTAACACTCCGAAGACCAACGCTATTCTAAACTGTGTAGCTGAGCAAAGCACAAAACAATTCACGAACGCGTTAAGGGGAAAATGGTAATACAGATCTGTGATGAAAATAAATAAATGAGTGGCCGTATGGCGTTAGAGAGCGTGAAGCCATCATAAGCTATATCGCTTAGCTGGAAAAGAAGTTAAAATTAACAATAACGGCAACTACAAAATCTATATGAATCTTGCACACAGCTAAAGGTTCCCCGATAGTAAGTATTAGTCAGAACGCATACGTATGGACACCTAGTATAACAATATTTCGAAGTGTTACCTATTACTACTATATATTCGTGAGTGCATATATAACAGCAGTACGCGCACCCTCTGTGGGTGTGGTTGTTTGAGAGAGCGGAGAGACTAATCGCAGAATAGTTGCATGAAATACAGCAGCAATCATGGATTGTATCCATTCATGCTACCGTAATCACAGTCAACCAACGCCCTTTGTCGGAGATTCATCACATAGTTAATTAAAGAATCCTTAGATTAGTACAAAGAAATGTCTTGGGACCACAAGCCCACTGACGAATCGCTGAGAGACCTAAAGGTGCTAACATGACTATAATCTGACAAAATTCAATAGAAGATAATGCGCGCTGTCATTCCAGAAACTAGGATTGATGTTTACAGGAACATATGGCGGCCTAGCGACCTTATAGTCGCATCCAGAAAATTAGTCAACCAATGGATAATGCTGTATAGAATGTTGATGTTGATTTTCCCGGATCAAACACAAATTAAATCTCGTTCTTAATAAAATCGTTGTTGTCCCTGTGGATCTTGTAACTTTTTTTTTGTTTGATTATGATTTTTAACGTAGCTTTAACAATATTTCAGTAATATCGCTAAGATGTCTGCAGGGAGACAGTTTATAATGATGTCTAGCACAGGGTCATTATGCCGCAGTCATGTAGCATGATGTCCCACCCAGTAACATTATCGTTAACACCAGGCCGACACTAACCTCTTAATGCTGAGCGTCAAGCGAGGCAAGTATTAGTACCATTTTAGTAAGTCTTTGGTATGACTCGGCCGGGGATCGAACCCATGACCTCCCACTTCCGCGGCGGACTCTCTAACAACTAGGTCACCGGAGCGGTTGTGAATGTTGCAACCGTGGAGTGCAGGTTTACGAGCCTCTGAACACGTTAGAGTACTCTATTTATCCTTTCCGACCTTCTGTGTTCAATTTTATCTAGTTGTATAATTTGGTTCTCTAATTCATAGACCTTATGGTCTGTCCAGACTCCCAGATCATACCATTTCCCATGGAAAATGGTTATATATATATATATATATATATATATATATATATATATATATATATATATATATATATATATATATATCGGCTTGAATGGAGTATCAAAGAAAAAGAAACTCTTAACATACAGCCGATTTTCCACATCAAAGTCAAGTGTCCAGCTTCCAAAATCCATTACGAAAAGACTGACAGGGATTTAATTTTCACACGTTATTTCGGAACCATAGACTGCGCGATTTCCAGTATATGTTTATCATATTTAACGCATGAACATTATTAGTTCGTTTGGTAGATTTCTGTTGTTTTTATCCTTTTCCGTTGAGCAATCTAGCTCGCGGTCGGTGACTTCACATTTATCGAGTTTCTTGTAAGCTATTTATTAATTGTTCTTCATTCGCACGGTTATTCCAGTAGTAATTCTAACTTGGAGGATAGAACGTATTACGATAATGTATTAAATTTTAGAATTATGCACCGCCTGATCATCTTGATTATTATAGGTACATACGAACTTATCGATACTGACCATTAAGGGAGGAAATGGTATGTAGCAAACTGATGTAATGTCGAATTGAAACGCTTAGTCATTGGCTTATATTTGTATAGTGGTGTTATATATGTACCTTGACATTCAGTGGCAGTGAATTATGCAAGAGTACTTGGGGCTTTTTGGAGGATAACGTGGGGCTGGCATTATCAGAACATTTCCTATGGTTTTTCACTGGCAACTGAATTCAAATAGCAAACCAATGTAGACTTTCGTACGTAAAGTTTCATGAGCATGTCGAGTACGACGTGTTCAGTCACTTATCTGGCTTTTGAAAAGTACATAATATGGATCTAAAGTCTCTGCATCAAACTATTCTTACAAGTTTGTACTGGCCCACCACCACCCGAATCACCATCTATTAACGCCTACCTTATGGGTCGTTCTCTTAGATCGTTCATGCCTATGATTTCAGTGATTTCTCATAAGGCTGCAATGAGCTAGAATGCGGAATTTTCCCCTAAGCAATACCGCTCGCGACACTAATAACATTAATGCTAGGATTAACCTAGCTCTTTTCTTATTTATGTGATCAACCCAAAGCATACTCTGATGTGGGGATATGACTAGCAAAGATTTAGATAAGATGGGATAGATCCAGAACACACCATAATGCTCTGATCAGCCAATCACAAAGTCTTCCCAAGTTGGGATTAACCTAGAGTACACGTAAATGCTGGTATCAGCCTAGCACATAGTCTACTTAACTTGGGATCCGTCTAACGCAGTCTACGGAAGCTGGGATCAGCGCAAAATATACTTTTATGCTAGCAACCGATTGTACCTAAGCTGCGATCAATCAAAAAGAGACCACGAAATCAGGGCTCAGCCCAGAATATATTTTCATGATAGTAATAGATTGTACCTAAGCTGGGTTCTATCTACCACTCACAGGAATTATGGGATCAACAATGAACTGATTTGTCTTGAGCTGAGAACAATTTAGCACAGTTTCTAGTTGAGCCGGGGTCAGTCCAGAATACATTGTAATGCTGGGATCAGCCGACACCAATTGGGAATCATCGTAGTAAACATTCTGATTTAAACCCATGAGAAGCCCGCAATGAGAGATCCACAGATTTTAACTAGTTTAACTAAGTGATAATGTTATTTTACGTTTGGTGTTGATGTTCTACATTATTGTTAATATTTAATAGTGGCTTCTTTGAATGTAAAAACGAGAGAGAGAGAGAGAGAGAGAGAGAGAGAGAGACGAGAGAGAGAGAGAGAGAGAGAGAGAGAGAGAGAGAGAGAGAGAGAGAAAACTTTTTTGTTGTGGAGTAATTCTGAAGAGAGAAAAAAGGAGGACGCAAAACACCCTGCACTCATTGTTATCATAACAATTTAGAAAAACTGAACTATGCAGAAACATTGAAGTAATTTTCGCTGTTGTCCATATAGTTTCCTAAGTTTCTTGTACGGGAGACATTCGAATGAAACAACACAAATTAAATGTGTTAAATTAGATTTAAGATTATTGTGTGTGGGAAGTTTATGTCTTGAAGTTAATTTGTGAACTCAGAACACTGACAGGATTATGACGAAACAAAAATATTATAATTGTTCGATACCTGCATTGTCCATAGATAGTTTAATTTAGTCACATTTGTAGGGGATACGTATTGGCACCGATGTTCATTTTGGCAATCAGTTTCTGATACTGGCAAATTGATACATTTTCTCCAAAGTCAAATGTTACCAATACAATATATGAACACTTTATATGAAGAAATTCTGAAAAATTAGTTTAACTCAAAAGAAAATAATAACA
This sequence comes from Unio pictorum, assembly GCA_030141615.1. NCBI lineage: Eukaryota > Metazoa > Mollusca > Bivalvia > Unionida > Unionidae > Unio > Unio pictorum. The sequence continues at coordinate 1,204,500 of JARLTB010000369.1, forward strand.
CGACAATCTGCTGAAATGACATTATATAAGTTTCAGCTAGATGCTGCTGCCACCAATGATGATGTTGATGGTGTTGGTGTTGGTGTTGGTGGTGATGACAATGATCATAATGCAACCGGCTTCCTGATGATTACGACGTGTATTAGACCGAAAAATAATATATAATTTATCATATGTAATAGTCTTTCATATATAGACACAAATTCTACACAACAACATCTGGATGTTTGTGTTTACTTTACGGCATGATTACTTGATATTATATTTTTTCAGAGGGAAAAACAGTTCAAGCCGTCATTGGAAGGAACGTGTCTTTTTCATTTACATTGTCTAATCTTACGACGGATACTTTCTTTATACTTCATGACACGTTACTGTTCTCTTCTGTGTGGCCATCTAAAAATGTATGGGTTTCACATCAAGATCCTGGGAAGAGGCGAGTTTCTGTATACACGTCTTCGGGCAAAACCACCACAGTGACTGTAATCTTGCTGAACATCATGAAAAAGGATGATGGGATATATACTGTTACACAACAACTGAATTTAGAAGAAGTCGTGGATGGTATTTGTCTGAAAACGATTGGTATGTAGTTCTTGATCTGTTGAATTGGGTTCATTTATTCACTTATTGACTAATCGATCTCTGGTTATGTATTTATGTATTTTTTAATAACTTAAAAGACATCTATACAATGTCGTGATTTAGCTATTTACTCCTCTCGTCATTTCCTGTCATTTCATTAGTCCTATTTATAATGCTGCCATGCTCATCTACAAATCATTCAAACTTCCTCCATCTGAAATAATACAGAGCGGGCCATTCTGTTGTGAACCTGTCCATTATCTACATATACAACACTGATCATTACAATGTCTCGATAATTATCAACATCAGTTCAGCAATGTTTCCTTTTAAAAAATGATTTAGCCATAATTCAGAGATTAGCGTGTTTATACTACCTGAGACAATAATTGTTATGTGCTCACCGATCAAATTAAATTGCCTTGACTGCCTGGTGTTATCCGAATAGGCATTGTCCTAAATGATAATGAAAATATTTAAGAGCCAACTAGTTTATATGACGATATTTTGCTAATAAACAAATAACTTTATAGTAGTAAAATTGCATGTAATTAATAAATAAATGATTGTATGACTCAGCAATGTTTGAAGTGAATTTACTAGCTATTTAAAACCAGAACGAAATATATTTTCCCTGGTAAATGCTTTAATTAAACGTTGCTAATTGTCACATACGAACAACAACCCCAGCCTTGCACGAAATTTAGATGTCTGCTTTTTGAACAAAAGTACACTATTACAATGACAACGGTGATCTTAATGATTACGTGCAAGTTACACTAGTGCGCCAATCTGATTAAAATCAGCTGTTAGTGGCGTAGTACGTAACAGCTGATTTTAATCAGATTGACTAGTGCGCATTAGTTGTACATTTTAATTTGAGCAAAATATTGAATATGTTATTATTAAAAGAAACGTTGTCCATCCCAATCAGTTAAAGTTAATTATATTCGTTCCAAAATGAAAAAAATAATATGACAGAGGAAGATTTTGTAAAGTCCCCTCCAACCCGCCTTCAAGGGTTAAATTGGCATGACAAGAACATCACTTTCATAGAATTGTGACAACAACACAGACAAGTTATATACCTGTCATTGTTTTTGTATTTAGTTAATTGATATATCAATATTTTCAATTATCACAACATTTTGTAAAGAAGATACAAAAATACAGACGCAAAAAAGCAAACTATCCGGTCTTTTTTTATCAAATTGTCTCGAAAAAAACTCGTATTAGAGCAATATCCGTCTGCGTGCTTCTACTATGAAAATCTCACTTGCACTCAAGGAAATCATTGATTTATTAACTAAAGCTCATATTTAACGATTTTGTAATTACATTTGTAGCGTAGATTCTTATAGCAAAATATAGTTATGATTCATGGCATATCGGATTGGTTATAAATTAGATATACAATATCATACCAGTTATTCATATATACTTTTGCAAATATGACTGTACCATGTACATTCTAACATGAAAACATATTACAGTAAAACATATTATAGTAATAATCATAACTGATGTTAACGTATCTGTACAACTGTTGTGACGTCACGCATGCAAAACTGTCAATTCCACTGATTTGAAAGTTAATTATCTAACGAAACAAGTATAGCGTATTTGTGTGGGGATATATAATTTTAGAAATTAATGAAACTCTCCTTCACTTAATTAAAATGATGTTTCTGTTTCATGAAAAATTATCTGCAACAAACACACTTATTCTATACCATTTGGAATTATGTTAAAGGATTTCAAGGTTTAAATGTATGAATCAGAATAACCAAAGTGCGTTTGCCAAACGATGCGTTCATTTTTTCAGCGGAAATCAGAGCAATAGACCTTGCTCTGAAATGTATTGAATAAAAACGGATTTTAAATAGCATTATCTTATGTGACCCACTATCAGTGCTTCAGTCGCTACACAATAGAAAACTGGAGAATCCATTATTAGTCAATATTCTCGTCACAAAATTAGTACCTCCTACAATATAGTATACTGTTGGTTACCTAGCCATATTGGTATTAGAGGCAATGAAGAAGCAGACCGGGCTGCTAAGATGGCTCTATCCCAAGAACCATCGGATTTTAAATTACCGTTCACTGATTTTAAACCTTGTATCAAAAGGTACCTACGTCAGAAGTGGAGGTGTCATGAGATGATGCAATCAATAACAAACTTCATGCCATCAAACAAACCCTGGGTGAATGGAGTCCTTCCTACAGAACTATTCGTAGGGAGGAGGAAGTCATTGCAAGAATCAGAATCCGTCATACATACATTACCCACTCCCACATACTAAAAGGTGAAGATCCACTAGAGTGCATTTCTTGCAATGAACCATTCACTGTTAAGCACTTTATGACCGAGTGTTCTGACCTGCAAGATACGTCTGATAAATACTGAGATGTACATGACATGAAGGAACTTTTTGATACTATACAAAATCACTTTTATTTTCGATTTCCTGAAGGAAGCAAGTCTTTATTTTAAACTATAACTTGTACAGCATTACCTAGAATACTTTTATCTAATGCAAATACGGCTTCTTATTTTCAAAATCTTTTCATCATCATACACCATTAACATCTCCCGTTAATTGTGAAGCTTCATATTTTCCTGTTACCAACATCTTATCATTTTATATTCAACTATTGTTTTTTTATGTCGCTGGTCGATATAAAACCTTTTATTATTCTTAAACATGTATAAGTACAACCTATTGTATGGCGCTGAATAGCCGAAGTGTGCTGGTGCGCCGTTAAAAATCAAACAGGCAAACAAGTATGAATCAGAAATGATATCAGAGAGATCTGCTTATAAAAAGCGCTCACACGTGCATTCAAGTTTGCACAGACAGACAACATTACATAATGTGATATGTTGATAGCAGCAACAAGAAAACAAAAGCTCTAATAAATGCAATAAATAACATATACATGACATGAGACACTGAAATAAGTATAATTTTGGTATTAGATTTAATGTAGTAGCAACTCTCCGTTTGACACCTCCAAGCCTGGGTAATTTGTTATGATTTCAAACCATCATTTTTTTTCCTGATCTTTACAGACGACACAATGATTCCGAGGGTAGTTATTGTGCATCATCTAGATTTGGATCTGTCTCTAATACTACAGTGTTTAACGAACAGTTCGTATTCCGGAAAGATTTTGTGGAAGCTTAATGCTTCTCACATAGAAACCGTCGCCAGATATTCGCAAAACAACGTCTATCTTTCGATACGAAATCTGACAGCTGAGGACCAATACAATTCATACACATGTTCGGAGCAGGAGAGTGGATTAGAGAGTGATCCGTATAGATTTAAAGCTTGTGAGTATATTTGCGACTGACTATTTAGTTTTCATCCTTTGAGTAAATCACTTTCTAATGTTATACTGTATAGACACGCAGGCACACCATATGCACGTTGATTGCATTGGATCTAAAAGAGATGTTCGAGTTTGAAGTTATAAACATGTTTGCGAGATTTGGTGTTATATATGGGTGCCTAATTAAATTAATTTGGTTAAGTACTTCAATATAGGTCACTTGAATAGGTATGGTTAATATTATATTGATTAGTAAGGTCTATCACATGAGGTATGAAGCGAAATATTAAAAGGTTATACAAGGAGCGAAATTTGATTTTATTTATATTTCGAATTCCTATTGGGATATTTATTTCATATCTTCACGAGTTAGTTTGTTTTCAGGCTTATTTCACGCCGTGCTTGTATATAATTTGAGATACGACTTTTGTTTTGATTATTCGCCAGAATAAGCATGTGCTCATGGTACTAAAATATTAGTTTGGAAATATTGTAACTTATTCAAAAGAGTTATGGGTAATGCCAGCGTGATATGTTACGGATGTTGACTGACCAATAGGTTCGAGGATCTGAAATTCATTCGATTGTTTTGGATTTGACATAAACTTGTAAGAAATGTTCGAATTCATTTCATAATACTCTGAACAAGCCTGCCGGTAGCTAATCTGAGGTCAGAGAGTTTTTTTTCGGGCGGTTTTCCTGGTTCTTCCTCTACCATTAATACTTTACTTCATGTATAGCCTATCCTGTACTAAAAAATGGCGTTAAAACCTACAACAGCAACAACAACAACATTGGGTCGAGATTTTTGTCGGTCGATGTGTTCGTCCATTCCTAAAATGTAGTATCTGAGTGAAACGTGCACTCCGTCAACAATTTGCTTAACAAATGTTGAATAAATAACAACTATATAAGTATAGAAACATACAACAACATCGATTCGAAAGAAAAGAAAGTAATATTAAATAATAGCCAAGATTAAAACTATATAAATTTGGCAAAGTAAAAATACTTATTGCTGGAATTTGCAAAATGAAATGAAGTGCCCTAATATACCAGTTTGCCTACCGTTAATCAGCTGAGGCAATTCGGGCGAAAGCCTGGGATGCTAATGCCAATCCATATGCGAAATGCTGGTATGCTTCATTAAGTAGGACTCACAAATGAACCACAACATGTTGCCGATACGAAACAAGTCTGGTTGTAACGACAAACTTAAACAGTACAACAAAGGAATCAATCCGTGCGCAACCATAATGTACAACAGCAAGAGGCACATGAACGAAGGCATACGTTATTAGGTATTCCAGTTGATCTGCTTCAGACAGAGACAAAATGCGTTAGAGTGGAACGATAACAGTATAACTAAAGTAATTTGCGTACTATGTACAACTAATAAGAGGCACAAGAACGCCTGGTATAAACGCACTCGTAAGACTCCTAGGTAACTGGGGTATAACTAAGGGAATTTTCATGAAAGAACAGACCAATCACATCTCGAAAAAAGCCACGTGAGGTAAAGGCTATTTCGCCAAACACTATTCCGAGGATCGATTGATAAACAACCCCTATATGAATGCCGGCGCGTTCTGTAACACATGTGAAAAATATATGAAAACCCGAGTGTTGCGTATATTTGTTTTGATATATATTTGTTTTAATTTAGTTGTTTGTTGGTCAGATTTAAATTCTTTTATATGTTTCATTACATGTTATTGTCACGTAAATTTATTTACTAGAGATGATGGGATTTTTAATTTAAAAAATCGGTTGACCTGAATTATTCTTCGGAAAACAAGTACTGTTGACCTAGATTCTGACCTTAATGAAGGGTTATTGGCACCGCGTAAGCAGGTTTTATTTTTATGTTAACATGATTAGCTGTTGTTACGGCCAAGATGAGACTAACGAATTAGAAGCATCAACGTTTATTTTTATCCTAAAATGATTCGCTGTTGTCAAGCTCAAGATAGCACTAGTGAATTATGAAGTAAAAAACCTGTTTTTTCTTCATGAACAAATTATTGGTTCTCGTCCCGTTCATGTTAGCAGTACGTGATATAAATGATCACATGACTCATTTCTTCCCGTCGCACCCTTTATCTTGATTTTGCAATTTGGGGGATGTTTTGAAACTGCGTAATAGAATACGATATAAACTTTGTTTTAGTGAAATATAGTTAGTGTTGGGGCTTTCACATCTGATATTGAGTCATGTTATTTTCTTGTAGCCATTTTTTTAATCCATTTTGAACGTTTCTTCAATTCGGCTTTAATTAATTTGCATTTTAAAGGATTGATTAGAATAACTGGAAATAGTTTGATGTTTTCATACAGAATTCTTGAACTAAGACAGTTTATCACAATTTTATTTAAATATTCATCACCGGAGTGTTAAATAGTGTGTTTCTACAAGGATTTGTAGAAAAGCACAAAACAGACTTCCGCATATGCCATTTTTTTTCATCCTGGATTTTCCAACAGGACTCAAACTTTTATCTGTTAGAGCATTTCATTACAAGGACTTTTGTAATTTAATTAGTGGATTAATCTTGAATTTAATATCTAACAATACATTTCCCTTGACTGTCGCATCTTTCGCTATGAATTACGAATTCAAAAGTATTTGATACAAGTATTCCAATCCCAGCAACATTACTAGTACAGTGTCTAAATGTACATCTGTATCCCCATTCAGCTGCCCAATATATTTCATCGTCCTTTGTACTATGAGTTTGTTGCAAGCAAACTATAAATACATTCTTTGCTTATAACCAGTGGAAAATGTCCCTTCCGTTGAAGACGGAATCTTTTAGGCCTCTAACGTTTATAGATATAATTGTTATGTTACTATCCATGAAACCACAACAGAAATTGTACATATCCATGTTCTTGTACACGAATGTATGAAGTACATATCACCTTGAGTTTATCATATGCATGGCATTCACAGTCACACATAATACAAACTTCCATAATAAAAGCATCCATGGTGTTACAGCAAATGATGTAGATTAGGCTGCAGTTAAAATTAACACAGCGTAGGGTAGAGCACAAGTAAGAAACTCCATATCCGATAAATCATTTCTTATGCAACTCTGATAGATCGTGCCGGAACTAAGACAGTTTTTTAAACAGATAGGCACATAGTAATAAGAGGATGAATTAGTAATTAATAAATGAAATAACGAGTACAAGGGAAGAAAAACAACGTATTAATGAGACGATATATGGAAGTGGTGGGTGATTGAATGAATGATCAATAATGGGAGACTGAAAATTTGAAGGTGGAAGAGTAGTGTTGAATAAGATAAATAACCGACAGAGTAAATGAATTTGGTATATGAAGGAAAGATGACTAGTGAGCTAGTTCGTGAAATGATAAGGGAGAGATAGGACACAATGGATGAGCGAAAAACAGATCTATTAATGAATTAGGGATAGAGGTAACTCATATAAAATATTAAAACAAATTAGAGTAGAAACAGGAGGTTAATAACAAAAGTTGACATAACTATTTGACCAATTTCATACTTTCATAGAGCTGTATATTACACCTATATTCTAATTTTTTTTCTCTCATCAATTTCATCATATATATCAACTATTATCCCCTTCAAAGATTTCGTTTTATCATACACATATGCACTAATGTACCATGCACTGTCAAGTTCCTGATGTCTGGATCATTTATTGATAAGTTAAGTAAGAAAGAAACACTTATGACATGAACGCATTATTGATATGTCTAATTACATAATGACACTCAATCCAACATTTGCAGTTGGCCCTACTTTCGTCCACTTTACACCAAAGAAAATTGAGGTACCTGAGCAGGAGAACGTGAACGTATCCTGCATTTCAGACTGTAATCCAGTTTGCACATGCCAGTGGACCAAGTTTGACCGCGCATCGGGTATTGAAACGGATGTATCTGCAACGACTGCGATATACATTAGGAATATTACAAGACAGGATGCTGGGGAATACAAGTGCACGGTTCAGAATGTAATTAGCGGTACAGCATATACAAACGTTTTAGCACTGGATGTAGTATGTAAGTTCAATACTACTACTACTACTACTACTAAAAATAATAATCATGATAATAATAATAATAATAATAATAATAATAATAATAATAATAATAATAAGAAGAAGAAGAAGAAGAAGAAGAAGAAGAAGAAGAAGATTGGTATCAAACACATTCACATTTGTATCAACACTAATATACTCGTCGGTAATTTATTAATGCTACAAAGCATCACCTAAAAGGACTTCAGCTTTTAACTATGTCTCGTATAATGTAGCCTGTTCGTTTTAGATAAAACACAATCCTATATTGATGTTCAAAACGCGCATAGCGAATTCCACAAAATCTATTTAAATGTTGACAATTATTTTTATTATTTACTATTATGTATGCCATGAAACTGATGTAGTAGCTTACACCATGTTTTTATTCCTTTATTTGTACTTTTCATTATGTCCCTAGCAACGAACTACTGAACATTTGGTAAGCAGACCACTTAAAATATGTTTCAGTTATCACAAACCCATTGATTTGAATTTTATTCGTAATGTTATAAGTCACGTTGTGTCCGTGGTTAATACATTGAGCTCGTGTCCAGAGTGCAGCATTTTGAATCCCATCGCTGGATCAGTCTGTGTTGTCTTCCGAATTGTATTATTTCCACTCGCAGTGTCGTTTGGCTCGACATGATATAACTTTGAACTTTTGCAGTGACATAAAACATAAGGAAATGACCAAGATATCGGATACTATCTCAATATACATGTTGCAGGACAGTATGGTATCGAATACATCATATACGCTTTCTTTCCAGAGTGCAGCATTTTGAATCCCATCGCTGGATCAGTCTGTGTTGTCTTCCGAATTGTATTATTTCCTTTCGCAGTGTCTTTTGGCTCGACATGATATAACTTTGAACTTTTGCAGTGACATAAAACATAAGGAAATGACGAAGATATCGGATACTATCTCAATATACATGTTGGAGGACAGTATGGTATCGAATACATCATATACGCTTTCTTTTTTAAGATGGCCCAGATGAAATCTTGATGAATGCCTCGAACACTTTCATAGAAGTTGACGAACTTAAGCCAATATCAATATCGTGTTCTTCCAACTGCTTCCCACCTTGCCAGATTCAATGGAGCCACTTGGACAAACATTTGTATGGTGCAGATTTGTGGTTAAGCAACCTGCAACATAGCGGTAACTTCACTTGTCATGCCGTGAATGTGAGAAATGTCAAAGCCTCGATTTCAAAAACCATTAGCATTACATTAAAATCAGGTAAATATATATTTTATATTTGACTATGTTCAGTGTTAAAAGAATATAACGTTCACAATCATATTTGATTAAGTCAAGAATGGAAAACTTTTGTCATTTACAGCGTCGCATAATTACGTATGTTGAAGAAATCCCTCCTTTAAGATAGCATGATATTACTTAAAAAATGTATTAAGTTTAGTAGCATGATCCTATATCAAACATTCTACGTTCGTATTACATTATATGTTAATAAGGATTCACTAGGCTAATTCTTAATGAAAGCATTATTATATTAAAATGGATACATTCAAATTATAAATTTGAAGAACAAAAAAGCAAAACTTTATAATTAAGTTCCATACACTTCAAATTTAGAGTCCATAATACAGGCAAATTAATATTATATATATATATAAATATATATATATATATATATATATATATATATATATATTCATTTCATAAGAATGAAAACATCCTTGGAATTGTTTCCAATGCTAAGATCAAGTACTCCTAAACGTTTTCTGGAGAATTTATATGTTTTAATTCCATATTGATAGAAATATGGTGTCAAAGATTATTCATTACACTGTACTGATATATTGTCTGATATTAATCATGCATGCATATTGTAAAGCACAAAGATAAATTACTAAAGCAAATATATTAGAACAAAAGTAAAAATAATCTTTTATTTCATAAACCACTTTTACTAATTTTGTGAACTCTGAAAGCGTCTGATTCTCAGCAATGTACAAAAGACATATATGGGGTTACTACGTGATATATTCTTTTCAGGTAATGGATTTTATACAACCACAACAAGGGACGCGAACGACGATACAGCAACCACTGGTAAATATGACGCCGATTAATTTGGCTAAATGTATTTATACATGTTCTCTTAGTATGACGTAACTAGCATCTATTGATTCACGGGGATGGGTGGTGGGGGTGGTGGAATGCATAGTTATAATATGGGTGGTAGGGGTGGTGGAATGCATAGTTATAATATTTTAACAGACCGTTTACCGCATTGTATAACTACCTTGTCTTTTCTCAGGAAGAAGCTATACATTCACAGCAAATAATACGAGGGCCGATACTGGATCGACTAGTACAACAGAATGTAGTGATACAAAAAAATAATCATATGTCACTCTTTATTCTATCCTACGCTTACGCATCATCAAGGTGGGTCATCATCATCACGGATTCACTTTATTCATCATGAAGATCTCTAAGACCTTGAAGGGATAATCTACGAAAATAAATTATTATCTTAAGATATTTGTATATGATCAACATATAAGAGATATGTTATTGTCTTAACAACGTATTGAATTATATAATGCGGCAGATATTAATTTATATCTCTATACACATACACACACACATATATATATATATATATATATATATATATATATATATATATATATATATATATATATATATATAGATAGATAGATAGATAGATAGATAGATAGATAGATAGAAAGAAGGAAAGAAAGAAAAAAGAAAGCAAAAGAGAAATAATACATGTATTGTAGGTACGCTGAATCAAAAATATACCACGATATGCATCAATATTTCATTGAAAGGAAACGATGCTTACCAAGTTTCTCACTCCTCACATCCCCGAATGAACCGCTACAAGAAGTAGTTGTATGCCTTTGGTAGCTATCTACAATCACCATTGATAAGTTGATTGTTTTCTATTTTTAGTTTCTGTTTTTCTTCGGATAGAATAAATCAATATAAAGCACAGCTATGATTTAAAGATGGCAACTGCTTTTAATCATAAAGTAGAGCACAACAAATACATGGTTATCTATGCCATTCATATGAATGTTAAGCCATTAATCCGCGGTTCATGGAAACTAATATGAAATAGAAACAAAGTTAGATGACGAATCAAAAAAGAGGTAATTAAATTATTTAAAATATGTACAGATTATCTATGTCAGTATTCCGGTTTAGTAGCAGTAAAAACGACCATACTTAAACGGAATAGTATTTGTATATCAAATTGCTTTATACATACATACGTACATGCATGTGTACGTACGTATCGATGTACTTATATAGGTAGGTAGGTAGGTAGGTTCTTTTTTGTATGTACGTTTAGGGTGTTCTGGAAAGAGGTAGTACCTTTGTTGTCTAGCAGTTGCATTCTCTACGTTGATGGACGCACTGGTCCTCAACTATCTCCCAAATTTCTCACGTCTGCCTCCAAGAAGGAATCATTCCCGACATACCCCGGTACACCGCTTAACCTGGCGGACCAAACGACGTTGAGAATGTGATGTCACCGCTACAACCCTAGGTACATAAACTTATACAGGAGTGTCACCGGCTAGAACTTAAAGTCTCAGAGCAAGGGTCAAGTCTTCGGGAACAATATGTACTAGTGGGTGCGGCTGTGGTCGACCAGCTATGGTTCGAAATAGCAGGGAATGCAAATCTCTCCAGTCTTGTTTGGCCATCTGCCTAAGAGAGGAAAATTCTTATATTAAACCTACGGCCTACGGACCTTGCTGTCATCGGCATGGCTAGCTGAGCCATGGCACATGAAGTCCAGGTTTAAAGGATGGGGATACATCATTCCACGAAAAGGCTCCATCGCGCAGGCATACAGGAACTGGTTACTGGCTACTATTTACGTTCGACTATATTAAAAGCCCTCCAGCAATGGGAAAGGGGCGGAAACGGCAGGTGAAATATGTCACTGGAAACCGCAGTCCCAATTATGCATGCAGGCGACGCAGGCCTTTGACCGGCTAGTGTTGATTCGGAGAGACGACACCATCGTTCAAAAATTAAGGTAAAAAACGAGGCATGCCGCACCTGCCTCACCTCGTGGGAAAAGACTAAAACTGGTTTGTTGGAACATCAGAACAATGCTACTATACTCAACCGATAGCAACATACCAGAACGACGCTCTGCATTAATCGCACACGAACTCTCTCGCCTTAGTATTGCCATTGCTGCACTTTGCGAAATTCTCCATTCATAGGAGGAAAGTCTGAGAAAACTCTGCGCTGGATACGCTCTGTACTGCTCAGGAAAACCAAAGACTGAAAAGCGACTTTCATGAGTATGTTTCATCATCGAGGATTCAGTCGCCACCAAGTTAACAAACCTTCCCTCTCGTTACACCGACCGCATCATGTCCATGAGTCTCCCGTTCGAAAATCAACAATATGTCATATTTTTAAATGTATATGCTCCAAATCTCCAGGCAGAATCTTCTGAAAAGAATAAATTTCACGCTGATCTGCGCAGCTGTCGCAAGAGCGTCAGAGAGAGAGAGAGAGAGAGAGAGAGAGAGAGAGAGAGAGAGAGAGAGAGAGAGAGAGAGAGAGAGAAATAATGATGCTCGGATATTGCAATGCTGCAGTGGGCAGAGACTCAGATGCGAGGGTGGCTGCAATGACAATGGGCGTCTATTTCTTAAAGTGTACGCATAATTATAGCTTACCATCACAAACACCGTATTCCCGCAGAAAGATAGCCTGAAAACTATTTTGATGCACCCTAGATAAAAACACTGACACCATATAGATTACATCATAGTACGCCAGATGGATTTAAAAGATGTTCTTCATACCAGATTGATGCCCAGTGTAGAGTGTCACACAGATCATCGTCTTGCCAGATGCAAACTCAATGTTAATCCAAGGCCCAGACAACAAGGACGTACCCAGAGAAAAAAAAGCTCCGGATGCAGATTGTCAAGAAAGCCTGCAGTCTCGACTTAAAGAACACAATTTACATTCAGATCTACCTCTGGAAGAGATAAGGAGTCGCATCAGGGGTGCCTTTTTGAAAACCTCAGAAGAAATCCATGGATTCACTACTAAGAAAAAGACTGGTTTGGTGTAAACAACCAAGAAATCCAAAAACTGCTTGCCAAAAGGAGATCAGCGTACTAAGCCCACCTTGTTCAACCATCCTGTTCATAGAGGAAAGCAGCCTTTCACCTTATCTGCAGCTACCTCTTGTGCAGGTTCTGAGACATACAAAATGAATGGTGAACAAGGCTTGCAGAACAAATCCAGCTGTACGCCGACACTGGTAACGCCAATGGTTTATATGAAGCGTTGAAAGCAGTGTATGGTCCTCCCTTCCAAATACAGAGCACTGTATGGAGTGAATTTGACCAAGAGCTACTCACTGATAGTGATTCACTCTGAAACCGATGTTCAGAGCAATTCCACACCTTGTCAGCACTAGCCGTACAGGTAAGGAGGCAGCTATTGATCACATCCCACAACAGCCACCCCAGATTGAACTTGATGAGGCACCCACACTGCAGAGACTCTAAAAGCCATACAACAGCTGATGACTGGAAAGGCTACAGGAAAACACGGTATCCCACCAGAGATACGGAAGGTTCCTCTACCCAACATTACACACCAAACATCACGAGTTCTTCTTTTGCTGATGGAAGCAAGTGAAACTTCCACACGACTTCCGAGATGCAGTCATCATTATCTTTAATAGAAACAAGGGAGAAATGTCTGACTGCTCAAAGTAACGTGCGATAACTATGCTGTCCATTGCAGGCAAAATCTTTGCTAGAGTGTTTGCTGAACAGACTGGTACCAACCATTGCAAAAGAACCATGCTCCAGAGAGTCAATGTGGCTTCAGAGCCAATCGGAGCACAACTGATATGACCTTCGTCCCCAAAAAGATCAAAGAGAAATGTCAAGAACACAATACAAATGACTTAATCTCTCTCTCTCTCTCTCTCTCTCTCTCTCTCTCTCTCTATATATATATATATATATATATATATATATATATATATATATATATATATATATATATATATATATATATATAACGTATAAAGGAGAGTTTCGCACCTTGCAAAAATAATCATTGGCTAAAAGAATCAGATAGCTAATCCTAGATTTATAGTAATAATGTCTGGTAAGAAAAAACATAAAGAATTTCACAAGCAAATATTGCATGATCAAAACACGCCGCCTTGTATCTATGCGTCGGAAAAAAAAAAGAAGTGGGGTGCAATATTATGAAACAACACAATCTCGTATGCCTTTTGGCTTTTATTTCTGATTTTATGTCATTCTGGAATTCAAAAATTATTAGTAATGATGAATAGCTAAATTATCCTTAAAATCAATTGTTGTCTTTCTACAAGATATTGACTCATTTTCAATAGTTTTCGCAAGAGGGTATGTATTTAGCGATTTAATATTTTTGTAGAGAAGTATATATCTTGTTCCCGATCATTAACGTACTGTATACATGTATTTGGTCTGGGGAAAGCGGTGTATATATTATGAACAAAAAAAAAAGTATTTCTTCAAAATATATTGCAGATTATCTGATTGATGAGTTTTGAATAGTCGAAATTCAGTTTCCTCCAAGTTGTGTAAAATATTAGAATTAACTCTGGGAGTAATAGTACAATGCTTAAACTCTATATATTGCATCACTCTGTTAGGTTATACTAGTCAGTTATATTCAAACAAAGATGGCGACATAACAAATAGAATATTGTGCATTTTATACTGTAATCTGAACTAATCAGCGCGGTATCTTCTTAAAGGTAAAATAAAATACAGAAAAAACTAAGAATCAAATCAGGATAAATTAATTCCTACGATTTTGTGTTGAAAGTAATTTCTAATATTTCAATAACATTAAAATTCATTATGAATTTGATAATACGTCAAGGTGTATTTAAGGCCAGGCGTTTGATTTGAAGCTGAATCGTTGAACTAATATATATAGACTGAGAGGGGGAGAGTGATGTGGAAAAAGGATTTAATCTACATTTATTTGCAAATTTAGTCAATCAAACTCTTCTGCAGTTGTAACAATGACTTAATTGATAATGAAATCTTGCAGTTTTATAACAGTTAAAGAAATATTGATATATATGTTTGCTTTAAATTGTAAGACTTCAAGCGTAAATTTTGTACACTGCTATTTGTTACCGAATACAATTAAATTATATGATGATTTTTTTCGAAATTAAAATATTTAACAAATGTGTTAGTCATAGAAATTGTAATAACTAAAGCCAGCTAATGCCTTGAATGTCTGAAACTCGGAGGCGTTAACAAAAGTTTCTTTTCTTTCAGAGCTTCAGATAAACCGGCTTCTGTTGTACCTTGTAATAGTAATGGGTATTTTGATTTTTACTGGTATCTGCTTTTGTATTTTACGGAATTTCGTAAAATGGTAATTATATTAATCATTTGCAATCTTGTAAAGCGAAATGAGCATTTCAACTTAAACATGAGTGTTTTGGAAACAAACATGTTCGCCGTTGCTTGTTACAAATCATAAAATCCAAAATCTTTCTAAAATTGGTTAAAATTACTTATTTTGTTTTCATGTTTTCATAATATTGTTTCTTTAATATTTTTTTTTATTCATTACATGAGGTTTGTTTGAATTTTAATCATGGTATGTCCTGCTGTGTATAAAGTTAAAACAAATTAATTTCGAATCACTTTAGGTACATAAATATAGTAAAAAAAACACTTAAAATTAACATACAAACTTTAATACATGTTATTTGTGTTTGCAGCTCATGTTTAGCCCGTGTACCAAATAGTAGCCAATTTCAAGATAGCGGAGAAGAACACCCTCTGCAGGTAAACCCTTCAGAAGGTTACTGGACAATTGTATGCAACGCAGAAGGAAATATAAGCACAGAACTGGAAACAAACATCAGCCAAAGTAATGATCGAACCCCGTTTGCCGACGAGACAGTCACTGAAGTGAATAAATGGGATGCGTCGCCACAGTTTCAAGGGACAGAGGTCGGTATGGATTTAGATGGGTACATCCATGCGATTCATTCCGATCCTGTAAATACATGTCTTATGACACCATATGATAAGACCGATGTTTGATGTAATACTGATGTCTTTACTGAACTTGGCAAGATGTAAGATGGTAACTGGAAGGGCCAGTCATGTTTGAAGAGACTATGGCACATTATGTGTTGACAGTGACATTAATCCTAGTATTAGGCTACCTAGCTTTTATATTAACATCGACATGGAATGACGCTGATAAAGGGGAGATTATAATGTTCTCAGTTCAAAATGCATCAGTCTTTACTGTTAGAAAAGTTATACAAGATAAATACAAGCTGTGCATGTGTAAGTTCTTCTCAGCCGAGTTTTATACATGCATATATTTGCATGGTAAGAGCATGTGTGACACCTATATGCATGTGTCGATATATTTAGGATCTCAATATTAGCAAAGTACAATTAATTGCATATTGAATGTGTTTGTTGTGAACAATGGTGTATCCACGGTTTATGAATATTAGACTTTCAAAAAGTAAATTTCAGATCCAACGCCCTGTAAATATGTTGAATCTTAACAAAATCTAATGTTGGACATCGTCTTGATTACAAGGATCAGATGTTTCTTGAACTTGCTCAGCTCAAGATGCAAATGGAGTTAAGTATCTTATATTAAATTACTACCCTGACATTATTCACAAAACAACGCTCCGCTAAAAACCTAAAAACCTAATCACGTTTTATCTCCACAGGAAACCATCTAACATAATGCACGTATGACTTAATTTACGGTGAGATGGAAACTTTATTTTCCTGAGAGTGATATTAAATATTTGTTAAAAGCAATAACAGCTGGTTAAAATGCGCATTGTATGACGACATAACCTATTCGTGTATTTCTTCAAAAAGTGTTTAATACAGTGGTGTGGATTACACTATTCAACATGCATGATAAACGTATATGATTGAAGCATCTATGTATATCAGGCTAAACATGTTTGGTATATTTTAATCCAAACGAAACGAAAGAGAAAAGGGAGATGAAAATCACGAAATGACTTATTGACAATCAGTGTAATTAAAACTGGTCATTCAGTTAAATAGATATAATGATATGTGTGTATACGAGCTTTTAACACAATATATATTCTAAACCCTAATTAGTCACAAAATAATTGTAAGCATTATTCACTATACAAATTAGTTAAAATCGTAGCTATTCATGGGTCAGAATTGATGTAGAAACATTAGTTCTACCTTAAATTGTAAAATTCATTATAATGCTTAAAACGTGGTAAACCATCTTCGGTCGTTAGTAAACAGTTAGCCATTTTGATGTTACGCATGACACTATGATTGCAGCATTGTATTTATACATCCGAGAGTGTGGATTATAATAAAATCTTCATCAATCACGTGGGCAATTGCATACGAACTCGCTTGCATTAAAACTATCCTCGCCAGCAAAGCAATTTTATGATGTAAGTTTCCACCTCACATATATATATATATATATATATATATATATATATATATATATATATATATATATTTGTGTGTGTATCTGTAATCGCTATGGCTGTATATATTGTGTTGTATATTTTGTGTTATCTTTATTGCACATGTAATATAACATCTCGTTTTTCAGTCAAGGTCACAGAGGGGAAACAATTTACGGAAATGTGTAAAACCTCACATGCCATAAACAATTGATGAAATTGTACTTCTTTTACAATGAGATATGGGTAGACTTAAATCAAAGATCATTGTATGGCAGAATCAAAACTGTCTCATTGAACTTCCGTGTCTCCAGGTCAAAGTGTGATTTGCTAAATTGAGACTTTCAACTCATAAAGCTAAAACCTACTACAGGCTTACTACGGAAAACAAGCAATGTACAACATATTGTTATTCTTTTAGATTAGAAGGTTAATTTCATTATATATATTATCAAGATATATACGATGCTTGCCACGTTTCCTTTAAAAAGTTCAATGTATACCAAATAGATAGATAGATAGATAGATAGATAGATAGATAGATAGATAGATAGATAGATAATCCTCTTTGTCATATGCAAGTAAAGAAAGAGAACTGTGATTTTGTGTAACGGTTTCTAGGGTATAACATAGAATCACACTGTGCATCTTTGGTGTAATAAACAAGATGAGAGCCTATAATAGAATGTAAACAATTGACAAATGTATATAAACGTGTTATTAATGTAATATACATAACTATAAATACATTTTGATACGCATATGTACGCGTGTTCATACCTTCTATTGTATATTGTTTTAGAACAATAAACCAGTGCGTAATTCAGATTATTGAAGTTACTCACTAATCAGCTAATACATTGTGTTTCTTTTCACACTTTTAGCATGCCACTTTATATTAATGTGATGGTAATGGTGAATCATTATTACCGTCACGATATTTAATAAATCTTTATTTGATAACAATAATGCTATCTAAATGTCATATATCTATTAAAAAATATTGAATATCAAGCTACTTCACCAAAACACTTTAAATGGAATAAATGGTAAGAGGATACAATTGGCAGCAATAAAAAACAATAGCTGAATGAGTTATATCCCTTGATCTCCGTTTATTTACAAACAATTACCGAATTTACTGTAGATGGATGATGCCTTTAGTGTGGCGCTTTCGACTTGTTATATACCTTGGATGTCACTGTAATTGCATATTGCGTCATCTGTGTAATTACGATTGGCAGACATTATATACATACACTACAACTGTATGCAGTCTCATTAGCTGACGCAAATTTAGCATTCACTTGTAAACTGAATAAATTAATGTACGTCTCTTTCTTTTTCTGCATCAGAGTAAATGCTTAAACTCAAAGTGACGGCATGATTCGATAATGGTTATCTTGACGTTTATCATTATGCAATACATTTATAAGAGGGTTCAAATATAATGTTTGAACATAGCATCATTTTAATCACCAGATAGTAATGAATGATAGCAACTATTTAGTACAAAGTAAGTTAGCAAATTATAATAAATAAATGTTACCCTAGCGATCACATTGGGATAATATTAATCTAACTAGCTCGAGATATCAATAATCGTATATACTACACTCTAATTATTCATCGGCTGACGTTATATTTATGAATAACATATTTCATGTAAAAGATACGTGGAATAACAGTCAATACATTTTAGATTTTTAAATGTATGCCAAATGAAATTATTCAATAAGATTAGCGTTAAATAAATATCAACAGTTGCCCTCTACAATGAACGGTTAATAATATATTTGGAAGAATAGAGTGAGCTATATTAATCAAGAAAAAGAGATTTTGTTTCAATTTGCATACATGGAGTGTTGCTAAGTTTTTGACTAGCTCGTCAGTAGCAGCAGAGAGGGTGAGAACACCTTGTAATAGAGGCAAGCATTAGTTAGTTTGCCTGTAAGAGTTTTAGTTAATTATGATATTTTATCAGTCGTGTGTTTAATTTTTATATTTATTATGCGCGTGTGTTAACGACATGGACTCTTATTCGAGATCACACACACTCTCTCTCTCTCTCTCTCTGCTGCTGCTGTAATTTTAATCATTCTGTCAACCGAATATTTTATCAAGACTGATTCGATATCGTGATCTGGGATCGAGTATATTGATGTCGTCTGATGAATTTTGCTAAGTGTATGTGTATCAACGCCATTAAATACAGCTAGAATATTATAGTGATCTCTCATCACTTTCGGAATGTGTGTGTATCGTTGAGTAACATAAATAACGTCTATATCTGTATGTCTACCGTGGGAAAATAGTCTAGCTGGATTTTATTCTTTGTCCAGCATCGCTTTATCTTAAACAGTTAGTTCATTAATAAATCCATCAAATGCATCAACACTTGGCGCTTCATCAATATCGGTTATGAAATCAATGATCTCGTTATTTTCTTCATTTAACAAGTTTGAATTTTCATTAAAATCTGTATGTTCTTCGTAGCATCTCTGATCATTTATAAATGGTGTTACCAAATATAATTTTTTTCCCATTTCAACCACCTCATTATTAGATTGAGCAGTAATTGTGTTTTACCACTTCCAGATAGAAGTATTATTATCATTCTGATCGAATAATTCGGTAGAGCTGGATGATGTTGTACTGGTTATAGCGCTCTTGTCGCTGAAAAATCAATTACATCCGTAATATATAATAAATAATATGGTATTATATTGTGTTAAGTGCAAGACGCGTACTCCTATAGATAAACTAACAACCATCACAATGAAAAATAATAGACCAGCACTTGCAGGTAAATGTAAACAATGTAGTTCAAAGAAACATAAATTTATCCCCCTGATTATGCCAGGAATATAGTCAGGTGACAAAGCAAACTTCATAAAAAGATGAGGCGATATTGATGCCAAGTTAGCTCATTACCAGGAACTCCATTGGCTAACTACCCAGGAGAAAACATATTCAAGGATATAATTATTGTGCTCCTGCTACTCGACTTGATATTCGACTTTATAACCAAAATCAACCAAGATCAGGTGGATATCCAGAAAACGATATTGATACAGCATGTCACGCTCATGATGTAGCTTATGCGAGTAAAGATCTACAATATATCGCAGATGTAAAATAAATTCACTCGTTACATTCCATAAAAAAATATTTAAAGGAATCATTAGCAAACTGGTTAGTAAGATCCAAAATAAAAGGCAACTAGTGGTTGGTAATTATTGTTATGGAATCCATTTATTATAGTCAAAGAGGATGTTGGAGATGCAGAGCAGCGATTAGTAAACTCGCCGAAGCTCAAAATGATACCCGTGCTGCTGCTGAAATCGGATATCATGACAGGCAAAATGGCAAATTTATCTACCACCGCCTAAAAGATTATTTCCATTTTTATGGCCGCGTTCGCAATGAAGTTCATCAGGCGGATATGTTTTCTTTACCACCTGATACAGTTCAAATACGCTGACGTTAAATAACATACACATACGCACTGACTTGTATTGTTGTTGCAAGCAGATAGAAGGAATCAGAGCCATTATCAACAAAGACAGCAGCAGAAGTTGTTTCTGCGTTTGAACAAATTTATCAACCAGGATCAGGACCACAAGGTGATCTACGATGGCCACAATTGTTACAAGTCAATCCTGGCAATGAATTTCTTGATGTAGTATCAGCTCTGATGAAGAAACATAATATCAAAATCAGACGAGGACATGCAACAATGCATCGCGATCAGGCAATCGTTGAACGCTTTAATCGAACTCTTGCTGAGTGCATATGAGGATATCAATACGCGAAGGATATAATTCAGAATACGAGATCTCGACAAAGGGTTGCAATATTACCAGTTTGATAAACTAATTAAATAATAAAATTACTCAAACAACCAACTCAATCTATTAATGTAATTACTGACAAAACATGTACATCTACAACGACATCATTTTATGAAAGAACCCGTATTAGGTAATGTTACTGTTAGGTATTATAAGAACATAGTGAATTTTGCAGGGGGTAATAAAAAGCGGCTGATCCTATTTGGAGTTTTACATCACATATACTTTCCAGTGTGGTAAGATCTACGGGTAGACCCGCAATCTAAAGATTAGACTCAATTGCTCCCCAGTGTAGATTTACACGTGAACACTTGCAAGTAATGTATGAGGATACAAAATTACCACCGCAATCACGTAACTAGCACCTCTATACCGATTACATTCAGGACAGGTCAGCATTGTAGTTTTACGTGTATGACCGCGACTACTATATTTTCTATATACGGCAAATTGTCATGGATGTTTATCAGAATCCATGTCTTTAGACAAGGACCATGACCGCGACTACTATCTTTTCTATATACGGCAATATGTCATGGATGTTTATCAGAATCCATGTCTTTAGACAAGGACCATAACATTATTGTGTTACAGCTCGCACAATGATTATTCTGATGCTGTTTCAGCATCATTATAATTTCAACATGAATATAAAAGTCGCGATTATTATTTATTTTTTGTCACTTTGTTTATAACCAGAGAGTTTCTTTTCTTACTATATCATCGTTAACAATTTCGTCGCTGGTGTCATTAAAATGTACAATAACACTCCGCAGCTGAGATATTCTTCTATCTGGTGATAATGCGGGATAGACTAGGTTTGACCACTCGATACGATCATCAATAATCCAAACAATTGTATCATAAATAGTTAGCCGTTGAGATGAGTGGACAGTCATTGCGTATCCTAGCGTCCATGGATATTTGTCTTTTGTCCCCGACAGCGCTGATAGGAACTGTGACAACATCATTTAACACAATTTTCTTGATTCTAATGGAATGTTACGTTGTGTCGTCGCGTATTTGCTTGTCTATAACATAATGGTACAGGCAATTCTGAAAATGTTCCCTTCTTTAACTGAAATGATTGATGCTGAAGTTTATCACGAACTCTCTGTCCACTTGCCACTATCAAATCGTTTGGTCTCTACGAATTCCTAAAAGCATTTATGAAAGTTTCTGAAATTGTTTCACGCATTTTTTCACACTGAATGTTATTCGGTTGTAGTCTGACTAATTTTTAAACTCTCTTAAGCTTGGACCAAGCGCTGAATGATCATCAGGTATCTCCTCGTAATAATCTACAAAAGCCTTCAACCAATCATGCGATGAAAATACAGCAAAAAATGGCGGATGTTGACCGTGATCGCCACACACTATTACAGTGTATTCTTTAACAATAGCCAATCAATAAAGCATTTTTAATATATTTAGCGACATTGTGCATATTTCGCTTCCCAAATTATTATTCCGAGTACATATGTCGCACTCATTTGATCAGGAGTCAATGCGTCAAATTCGCACCGAAAGAAGCTATGATAACTATAAGATTGCACACTACTCTCTTTTATTTTTCTCTCAAGTCTCTGGGGTGGAGTTTAAATAATGAAATAACACGAGTTATCCAGCATCATCCTGGTCCATTTAGATAAATAATAGTGTGTCTGGATAGAGGATCGGGCTCCGATGGCGCAGACGATATTCCTTATATCTGATTGCTACAATAGGTATTTTCGATTTCAACGTCTGCAAATTCATAATAATTATATAACATTTCTTTTTTTATTCTCCACGAACTCTACGGTGCATAATTACTTGTGAATTGAGTCACTACTTCTGTATAATTTTTGGGATATAAAAGAAATCCGTTGCGACTCTAACTGCAGTGTCAGGGAATCTATTTGACATCGATAGCAACTGTAAAGGAATATAAGCGAGCATAGACGATCTTAGATGGATATATTCTGGAGAGACGTCATCGATATAACCGTCAAGTATACACAGTTGTGTTCAGTTAGACAAGTAAGCATTTTCTCGACTTAAAAATATATACCTCTTTGTTGCACCTGCAATTATAAAAATCGTATTCAGCATCACCTAGAATAAATCGTGCATAATTTTCCTTATGATCATTTGCACCACGTTGAGCAAATTTACCAATTATTCTTCTAACGAGATCTTTTGCAGTTGTGTCATCATCGTATGGTAACCAAACTGTTTCTTATATGATATAATTGTCTCACTTACAATCAGTAATAGTATTTTACAATCATATAATAAAGCTATAGGAGCCCAGCCTTTCTCAGAGAAATGTCTACCGATCCAGATAAAACAGATCGGATGGAGTCCCCTAGAAAATTCGAATGATATAATACAAGCGAGTCCGATTAGATCAAAATTTGGTAGTGATCCATTTATCGATACTCTGATCATTTCGTGACGGGGCAGTAGAAATCTGTCAAAATATTCACTACATTCTCCGAAGCCTAGAAAACTTCTCCGATAACACGCGAGCATATCAACCGAGATGACATCTTATAATCGTATTTAGTATTCCACAATCCACCGTATCCATATTCACAGCAACATAATTGTATATCCTCAAGAACAAATCAGATAACATTCACAGCAGTTCGCTAGTTTACCATTTTAACCAATTTTCTATATGCTAAATTTATTTCAATTTTAACAGTTGGGAGATCGTAAAACATAGCAACACACAACGCGCTTGTTAATTGTCGTATATAGGCTACATACAGTTTAAAAAACCTGCAAATTCTGGGGCCCTGCTCCCCAAAAATGAAAACCCTATGCTACATCCGTCCAAGGATGCTTTTAAAAAATGGTTTACATGCTCTATAACTGATTGGCCTTTTGGCAATACACGTTTTTTGTTGTTTCCCCCCCCGCCCTCTCAATGTAGCACAGAATCCACTAGTTGCAATCTATAAAAATAACCCAGTATGTACGTTAAAGTCAAGGAGACCAACGAAATGGAATTCTAAAGGTATTTATGTAAACAAATTAGTGTAAACTTAGTTACCTATTGAAATGAACGCCTCCGTTAACGTCCTTATTTATATAGCTGAACTTATTTATGAAACTTTAACAGGCACAGGTAGTTTTGCAATATTTGTACACGACGGTAGTAGTTGCATAACATGTTTCACTTGCTCATCTGCGTGTATGTACTTGATTCCCTATGTTCATAAAATCTTATCTCAGTTTAGAGTTTAGAACATTTCAGTCATTGTGACGAGATATCCTTGCAGGATGAAAAGATTTTGCTCTTCACGGAAACAGAAAGTAAATTTTCCCAAAGTGAGAAGCCTATTTTTAGCGCGTAATAACTCATTAAGTTCATTTTGTTTCGATGATCTTTTTATATCACCCATGCAACAGATACATGTAGCTGTTTTGCTAAGCTTACTTTTCTTATCTCAGTCTAGTCATCTCAGAGCAGTCGTCTCAGTCAAGGTGTCCACGCGTTCATAACTATCTTTAAAAAAAGAAACCCTTGTTGTCTTCTGCTGTGCCTGGCGTAGTTGTTATACAATCAAGCAACAACAACGCATATTAAAAATTAGCAATTCCGGTTAATCCGTCGTTCAAAATACACCATACAAACAGATTTCGAGATGAACGAAGACACGCACGCATATATGTCGAGCTTGTTTGATATTATGCTATTTCGATCCACACAGCATATTCACTTTTATCCTATATGCAGCACTACTTCAGTACATGTTCCAGGCAGCGGCATTAAATGTAGCTAAAGCAGCCTAACTAGTTCTAAATACTTGGTGTGAAATAATTCATGTACTGTTAGCTACATTTAATGACGCGGACATGAAAAGTGAATGTGATGCAGATAGGATAAAATTCTCAATGCTATGTGAAATGAACTATGACAGAACACACTGATCCATGCACATAGACAAAAAGACTGAACACCAGTACAATTCATTCCCAACTCTATTAAAAACTATGGAAACTTTGGTAACAGCCAGAAATGTGTTATGTTAAATATGCTTTATTCTAATTTTGATAAGCATCTCCACTGTGGCCCAGTTGAATACAATATATTACTGCAATATCTATTGACAAATAATGCACTAACCAACCAGAAAGAATCATGTATTCGTCAACACATTAATCCATAAGTAGATTTCACCATAGTACTTGCCATATTTCCTAGACAGAAATATACATTTTCAAAGAATCCGTGAACTTAAAACTTTAGCACAGGATTATCCTTATGATCAATATTTGGAGGGTCTTTTATACAGGAGGGAGGTTATTTTTTGTCTCAAAGTTTAAACCGATTAAACATTTTTTTCTTTCTAATAGATATTAATTTATTGTCAATTTCATAGAACATAAATATATGAAATGTGATAATACATCATTACTATATGGGGGGCCCCGAGTGGCCGAGTCGTCTAAGGCGCCCTCCGTTACGGATCACTGCTATCTCACCTCTGCGTCTTTTCGAGTGTATGATTTGGCTAATTAGTTATGTGAGAAAGCTTGCCACGAACTTATCGTGGGTCGGTGGGGTGGTTCTTTCCAGAGGTTTTCCCGGGTTCTTCCTTCACCACTAATAATGGCCGCCATGTATAGCCTATCGTGTGCTGGAAAATAGCGTTAAACTCTACAAAAACAAATCATTACTATATGACGTGTTATGTTGTTCCTTTTCTTTGCACACGCGTATACACTGTGTACTTCTGATGCAACGGTCACATCATAGCCATCATTAACAATATTTATCAATTGAACACAAATGGATAGCTCTGTTTACGTTAAAGACAAATATTGAGTGAGAAAATTAATCAATGCTGGGGTTTGAAACGAGACAACGAGTCACCGGGGTCATGTTATATGTCTCCCTTCTTGAATAAGCCCCGTGGAGAGACAAATAATTTTACCCCCTTGACGTGGACTTCCTAATCTCTGTCCGAACCTCAACATATATTCAATATGACATCTACTAACCTAGAATTAAATTTCTATCAACTTTATTAATATTTGGGAGGATAAAAGAAATCAGATAATTATACTTTGTTGTATGGGGTAAATAAATGAGAAATATTGGTTGGAATTGTTGATACGGTAGTGATAGCTACACCTAAAATATCTCACAATTCTACGTACGGAACAATACAGGTGATATACCTGAATTACAATTCACTACAAATATTATTCTGACTTTCGAAAAATGTACTGACTGTTTCAAATGATAGCTGACATTGTGCATACAACATGTATATCTATCTCATCACAATGACTTAAATGTCCTAAACTCTAAACTTAGATAACATGTCATGATCAAACGGAAGAAAGTACATACTTGTTTATGGGAACGTACAACATGTTTTGGTGCAGCAAACATTGCACAAGTACCTGTGCTAGTTGACGTGTTATCCACAAGATCAGCTGTATGAACAAGTACGTTAAAGAAGACGCTTATTTAAATAGATAGCTACGGTATACTAATTGGTTTGCATAAACACCTTATAAATACCAATACATTGGTCTCCTCAATGTTCGAGAATAGGTCGCGGGAGAGTTGACGCCGGTCTTAGAATGGTTATTTAACAATATTGCATTAAGGAATAAAACCATGCCGAAAACAATGATTGAGGGAATAATAACGCTAATATAAGGGGAAGGGAGATAGGGAAGAACTTAAAAATTGGAGACCCATCTCCCTCCTAAATATTTGATTATAAAATTATTAGTACAATACTAGCTCAAAGAATTAAAATAGGACTAGAAGATATAATTAATATAAACCAAAGCAGTGGGGCAAAAGGGAGAAACATACAGAATAACATATTAAACATTAGAACCATTATAGAGCCCATTAATGTAACAGGCCAAAGAGGTGCTATGGTACTTCTAGACCAAGAAAAAACTTTTGACAGATTAGAACAAAACTATATTATAAAAGCATTAGAAAAATTCGGTTTCGGGATAAGATTCCAAATTTGGACCAAAATCCTATACAGAGACATTTCATCTCATGTACAAGTAAATGGGGCAAAATCAAGGAGAATTGACATAAAAAGATCGGTGAGACAGGGATGTCCACTATCGATGCTATTATACGTAATAGCGATTGAAATTCTAAATATAAATATGCCAAGCAACTCTGAAATTAACATTTGTTACCAGTTCTCCTTCTACTTCAATAAACGCTTCACAAGGCAAAAAGTATTTACTGGTATCTTGGACTTGAAATTCAATTCTTGATCGAACATCCGGTTGTGCTGCATGATAGGAATAGAATTGATTAAACTGTACAGAATCCTGTTTGCGTACTGGGGCGTCCAGTTCAAAGGCTGGACCAGATGTCCGTTTGAACATTTTATTATATATTCCTCGATCTGATTCATGATTTCTCTGGTGGTTTTCGTCGTGGATTCAAGCCACTTACAGCAATCGTATTTGCGAATTATTTTTCTGTGCCTCATACCCTTCATTAGCCAACGACGAAGTCGTCAACGATGCTAATTTCTGATCCACTGCGCAATTTATTATTTTTCTAACACTTGCAGGCATTACATCCGTAGATGGTAACGGTGATGCCATCACTGGTTTCTTT
>JARLTB010000369.1:1237500-1260000 GCA_030141615.1 Unio pictorum
TTTGGATCGGTAGACACATCTCTAAACAACACTGGATGCCAGTAGTGTTATTACGGTATATGATTGATTGTAGAATACTGATATCGCTGACTATCAGTGAAGCAATTATATCATATCGAACGCAGACTGGAGTCCAGTTGCCACAACCCGATAGTTTTGATAGTATAATCAGCGAAAATAGAAAACAATTCTCTTATATAGATGAAGAATATATCGAGAAATGGTCCAAACAGATCTTTGAAGTTAGAAATAAACAAACAAAAGATCTTGGTAGAAGAACAATTGGTAAATTCACTCAGGGTGGAAACAAAATACGACAATAAACGATATTCTTCACGGTTGATCATAGATAATGTTGAATACGGTTTTATAATCGCGGATGTAACAGCTAAAGGTATATCTAAAGACGCTTTCTTGTCCGATGGAACAAAATTCGGTACAATTGTTACTTATAATGACGGATACAATCTTCAGTATACACATTTGAGGGCGTCTATGCTGGCTTATGCTTCTATTAAATTTATTTTCAATGATAAATAGATTTCCTGACACCGGGGTTAGGGTCGACACTGATTCCTTTTATATAGACGTGAAACATAGCGAAGCAATGGCCGAATTCACTAATTCCGACGAGAGTTGGGGGTCATGGAGAATTAAAAAGGAGATACCGTGCAATTATTCCAAATCAGCAGATGTTACGATTGAAAACAATTACTTGAAAAATAATCAGATATCAGAACTATATAATGCACCGTCGATATCTGATCCAATATGTAGATATGAAACCGTTTATTTAAACGGTTGTGGCGGGTCAGGAAAGACGACTCGTGCGATTGAATTATTTCGAGGGAAATCAAACATGACTGTGCTAACATCGACCCACAGACTTGCAACAGATACGAAACAACGAGGGATTAATGCTTGTACTTATCACAGTTTTTTTATAGAAAGGTGACGAATGGACCCCTGATCGAATAGGCGAGAAATATTTTCCTGAAATCATATTTTGGGATGAGATATGCACAGTGTCGTTAGATGTATTACAAAGGTTCCTCGATTGGTTACTGCTAGCAAATACAAAAGTAATAAGATATGGCGATTATGGTTAACCACCACCATTTGTCGGTTTGTCTCCGCATAATTGGCTGAAGAATTTTGTAGACTACTATGAAGAAATTAATACTGATCATAGAGCACTTGATAATGAATCGCGCGAGTTCAAGAAAATAATTAGATTACAACCGGATAGAATCCAATGTGAAATAGCCCGTGAAATAATTTCAGAAACATCATTAAATGATTTTTGGGAAGCGTGGAGATCAAACGATTTGATAATGGCAAGTAGAAAAATAATCAGAGACACTTCAGATGACGTTATTTAGCATGCATAAAGAAATCTTTGCAACACAACCAATGCCATTGTGCTATAGACCCAAGGATACACGAAAACAGAATATCGAAATTGATATTCCAGGATTGACAGAAAAGAAAATTCTCATATTCATTGATATTTTGCTAGTTGATATCGGTGTTGTAGAAGATGCATTGCGTGCTGAAACATCTCCATGGAAGCTAGGTTACGCAGCGACAATACATTCTTCGCAGGGATTGACTATATCAGATACAATTGTTTGGATCAAAGATAATCGCATCGAGTGGTCAAATCTAGTTTAGCTTGCAGTGTTCAGGGTACGAAGAATAAATCAACTTCGAAGAGTTGTTTTAGATTATAATGACACAACAATCTACGACATTGTCAGCGATGATATAATCAGAAAAAAACTCTCTGGTTATAAACAACAGAGCAAAAGAGTAATAGAGAATTTGACATTGATGCTGAATTAATAATTACACTGAAACAACAACAGAATAATCACTGCGAGAGTTGCAATTGTATAATGAGTTGGTGTTGGTCGGATAAAGATCCCCGCCAATTTACCGTAAACAGAAACAATATCATCATGGGTCATACCAGAGATAATGTGGCGGTAATTGAGTATCCTTGGGTATCACTTGTAGTTGTTCACGAGTAAACCCCCGCTGAGGAGCAGTTGAATCGAATCTATAGATAGCCGGTCTACCGGTACATCGTGTTATGCTAGATATTTTATACGTAGTAACACTCCAAATAGGATCAGTAGCTCTTTTTTTGCCACCTGCGACCTCTCCTGGTTCGTATAAATACCTAACAGTGAATTGCCTAGTATTAGTTGTTTTGAAAAATCATTTTGTTGTTTTACAGGTATATACTTCTTTTTAATCGCATTGTTAGGTTTCATATTAATTGTTCAAGTAATCTCATTATTTCGCGCAGTAATTACGCCTGATAATCTCTTGACCACTTCACGGGATCGTTTATCCTGGATGAATTCCTTCGCATATTGATATCCAAATAACCGCTCAGCAAGTGTCCGATTAAATCGTTCAACAGTATGTCCTCGTCTGATGGTGACATTATGATGCTTCATTGTTGATAACACTGCACACTGAAATTCCTTGCCATTATCAACTTGTAACAGATTTGGCCAATGCAGAGGACCCCTACGTTAAATTCTTTCAAACGCAGAAGCAACTTCAGTTGATGATTTTGCTTTTAATGGATCTGCTTCTTTGTATTGACTCGCAACATCAACTACAGATAGCGCGTATTTGTAAACACCATCATGCGGCAGAAATAATATATCAGCTTGATGAACTTCATTAGGGACGCTGACATCAAAATGCGAGAAATTAATTTGTTTAGGCGGTGGTGGATAGATTTGCCATAATGCCTGTTTTTGATAACAAATCCGCTGCAGTGTTATTTTTCACTTTTGCGGCGCTAGCGAGTTTACTGATTGTTGCTTTACCCTTCCAATATCCTATTGGGGAATAATAAATAGATTTCATGATAGTATTAATTACCAGCACCCAGCATCAATGTACCTTTCATCGCCGATTTTACCAAGCATGAAGCCAATTTTTCTTTGAAGGATTTATCAGTGATATAATTCAACGCATGAATTAATTTCACATCTGCGATATGTCTGTGTTGCAGGTCATTACTTTTATAAGCAACATCATGAGCATGACACGCCTTATCGATAGCATTAATTGAATTCTCGCCGGGTCGGGGTTGGTTTTGATCATCGAGTCTGATATCGAGTCTGGTTCCGGGCCCACAGTAACTATACCTTGGAAGGTGCTTTTTTCCCGGATATTTTACCCATGGTGTTCCTGGTAATTTTACTAACTTGGCTGCAATATCACCTCCTCGTTTTTTTTAAAAAACATATCCAGATTTCATACAAACAAATCTAAATTTCTTTGTACTGCATTGTACACACTTACCAGCAAATGCTGATCTGTTAGTTTTAGTTGTAATCGTCGTCACGTCGTTTGTGCTAGTACGCGTCTTACATTTCACACAATATAGATCCATACTTTATAGATAATAACATGAATGTAATTGACGTTTCAGCGACTAAAACAAGAGAACCAGTTAAGCATCATGCAGCGCTACCAAATTCTATTCGCATGATTATAATCTGACTATCTGGAAGTGGCAGGACGCAATTGCTACTTAATTTACTAACGAGATGGATGAAATGGGACAAGTTATATTTAGTACCCCGAGTGTAGATGATCAGCGATGCTACGAAGTGTTAAAATATTTTAATGAGAAAGCAAAATCGGAGATCGATGAAGATATTATTGAATTTATAACAGATATCGACGATGCACCGAGAATAGATGATATTGCGGAAGTATTAACAATAGATTTAGTCGTATATGATGATGTCATGTTAGACAATCAAAAGAATCCTGCTAGGATATTTTCCAGAGGCAGGCATAAAAAATACCGATGTGATATATGTCACTCAACGATACATTCAAATACCAAAAGTGATCATAGATAACTGCAATATTCTTGCTGTATTTAATATTTGGCACACTTGGTGCGGCCGTGATATGGATTATAATCTCTTTAGAAATTTCTTTAGTCACACTCAGTAAATCCCACAAGGATTTGTAACGATAATTTGCATGATCCGAGATCAAGATATCGTATTGGACTTGATCAAATATTTGGTTAAAAAGGATTGTTCACCCCATAGCATCAGAGTGGGGGTGCGACAACGACTTTGGCGTATTATTTTTTCAATTTCGAGAAAGGATTGGTTAGCCAAATTGACGCTCGGACAAAGTTGGTCTGTTCGCCCCCTCTGCTGCTCACAGCCATGATCCAAAATCGATTTACTGCAATTTGTCTGACATAAGGTCATGCGGTTACATGTTAGACACAACCTCCAATTATTCCTGTTTTGCGTCATTGTATGATTGTGGAATCAAGAGTCTTTTTAACGTCCGCATAAATATAGTTCTGAAGAATGGGGCATGTCTTGAATTAATTCAGCGTCTTAGACGATTATCAAATGCGGTTGCAGCAAAGGTTACGCTATTCATTTTATGATTATTCTAAAAAGATGTGGGTAAAGTGGATCATATCTTTCACTGTCATACATTTATTGGGTTGTATATAGTTACTTAAGACTCCATTATAATATCGCTGTTTTGTCTGTTTTGCAACATATTATTGGAGAGTAACATCACTGTGTTTTCAAAGTTATCAAACTTGAATCCAATGGTCAATTGTTATTTGTCATGCATGTTCTCAATGATTTAAAATACGTGCGTCTTCATGCAGTAAGATGTACTAGCATGGCGATCATTTGTCTCCTTGTTTGTAGGTGAAAGGTTCATAAGTCGTGGTCGAATACGACCTAAAATCCCTTCTCATAAATAGTGTTATTCTGCAACTTGGATACATGAGCTAAGATAGTGTTGAGCTTGGCATCAGTCAATAAGCAAGTAGCATCATGCCCTTTTACGATTCATAAGGATGCGATTTTTAGTAGCAATCGGTCGGGAATGTTTTGATTCACCCGATTGTTCAATGTTTGCACCACAATCTAGGGCGACTCACGTCAACCCAATGACCTGCATATACCTACGATCGTCTGCTAAAGTATATTAAGCTATGCATTTCGATCAGTTTATTACTAAGAAGAGCATCCGCGTTCCACAAACCCATTTTTAGTTCGTTGTTAAAATAGGTGGTAAACAGTAGAGAGGCGCCGATTATCATTTGAAATTGAGAGAATCATAACTATTGCATGCATTGTGTCGTATCAGGATTTATCAAGAAAGACTAGACTTGTGTAAATGCATGCACGGTAATTATGACTGGCACCAACTCAAACGTTGTTTACATTTATATAATGGCCTATTATTACTTGTATCAAACATGTTTTGTGATTGCATACTTATATTTTCTTAGATATAAAATATTTTTTGCTAGATATAGATTTAATTCATCATTGTATGCAACGTAAGGTCTTAATCTGAAACAAAACTGCAGCATATATAATAAAAAACAGACCTTACAGACAGGTAAACGTTCTTCCATTTTGAGAACATTTAGTAAGATAAAAAGTTATTTTCAAGCCAGATGTAAGAATATCGAAATAATCGAATATAGTCTGAAAAATTCACTTGTTATGTAATCTAAGAAACGCGCGCTATTAACTATGTTTGTCTGTCCGTCTCTATTTCTACTGTCTCACGTACTCTGTTTCTGTCGATGTCGTTGTCTGTCACTGTCTCGCTTTCTCTCTATGTCTGTCTGTCTGTCTGTCTGTGTGTCTCCCTCTGTCTGTCTCTCTCTGTCTATCTCTCTGTCTGTCTCTCTCTGTATATATATATATATATATATATATATATATATATATATATATATATATATATATATATATATATGTATGTATCGTTATGTTTCAAATCGTAAAGTACCCATGAGTCTGCTCCATTTATCTCTCTAAAACGGCATAGCTTGTACATCTTCAAGTTGGCAGTGGGAATCTGTTACTGTACATTGCATACACGGCCTTATTTTGAATATTATTCTTTGTCATAATGTTTTTCGTAATATAATTGTTGTGTATAGAGTTATTTCGTATTGCGACCCAATACTAGTTGAATTTGGGATATTGAAACAGTCATTAAGCATACCACGCAATGAAGACCACAAAATGTTGACCTATACACAATCTGTAATGCAGACCATACAATGTTGACCTATGCACAAGCTGTATTGACTCTGTTCATACATGTAAAGCCTATACTACAGAAAATACACTCTATATTGATTGAACTTTGTGGACTGCATTTGTAAGTGAGATATGTCTTTATCTTGGTTAAACTCTCCCTAATAAGAAAGCAGCGAGATGTTTAATGACATTTATTTCCTTTGGGTACATATACATACAGATTCAGACAAAAGTGCAAGCTGTATGATAGAAACAATTTAAAAGGATGAATTTCCTAGGCAAAATCTTAGCATTTAAAAGTAAATTAGATATTCAAAGAAATAATTTTCAATATGACCATAAATATATACCTTAAAATATAAGTGACGTTAACTAGTTTTGAAAGAACGAGCTTAGTGTTCTTTTCTTCCAATCGATACCTGTTAAAAGTATTGTTTCTTTTATCATACAAAACCAATATATTGATCACTTAACAATACTAAACATGTAAGCTGACAGCATTGAACCTATTCACAAAATGACAAATCAAAGCCATATTAGTAAATCGAACCTCATGAATGACCCACGTCTAATTAATTACTGAGAAAATGCATGACAAATACCAATTAACCATTCGCTTCATGCCTATTAACTTTGAAAACACAGCGATATATTTTACAACACGTGCACATTTGGGTGCCCTTCTCCCCCCAAAATGACATCCCTATGCCACATCCGTCCAAGGATGCTTTGACAAAATTGCTTGCGTGCTCTATATCTGATTGGCCTATTGGCAATACACGTTTTATTTGCTCAATGTAGCACAGGATGCACTGGGTGCAATCTATATCAATAACCCAGTATGTACGTTAAAGTCGAGGAGACCAACGTAATGTAATTCTAAAGGTATTTATGTAAACCAATTAGTGTACCTTTGTTATCTATTGAAATAAACGCCCCCTTTAACGTACTTATTTATATAGCTGACCTTATTTATGAAACTTCAACAGGCACAGGTAGTTTTTCAATGATTGTACACGACGGTGGTAGCGGCATAACATGTTTCACTTGCTCATCTGCGTGTCTGTGCTTGATTCCCTCTGTTAATAAAATCTTATCTCAGTTTATAGTTTAGGACATTTCAGTCATTGTGATGAGATATCCTTGTAGGATGAAAAGATTTTGCTCTTCACTGAAACAGACAACAATTATTCCCAAAGTGAGAGGCCTATTTGTAGCGCGTAATAATTCATGTATACCATCTGTATTGTTCCTTACGTGGAAATGTGAGATATAATAGGTGTAGCTATCACATCAGATTTAACAATTCCTATCAATACTCCTCCCCATACAACAAAATATAATTGCCTGATTTCTTTTATCCTCCCTATAATTAATTTAGTGTTTAGGAGGACTGTTCTCGGTTAGTACATGGCATATATAAGCAATGAAAAGAATTGGACCGAGACAAGAAAATCCCAATCAAGGAGATATAATTATTTTTCTCCCCACGAGGCTTGACAAAGAAGGGAGACATATAATGTAACATCCGTGACTGGAATTTCTTTGTCGCGTTTTAGACGCCAACTTAGATTAATTGTCTCACTCAATATTTTCTTTAACGTAAACATAACTCTTTACTAGTGTTCACGTCAAACTGTGTACATGTGGTGCGTGAATTCAGATATGTTTATGAATGCTGTGGTGTAACCGTTGCATCCGCATTACACTTTTTTACGCGTCAGCAAAGAAAACTAGCAATATAAAACGTCTCATAGTAATGAGGTATTATCACATTTAATATATGTATGCCATATGAAATTCACAATACAAAATTAATATTTATTACAAAAAACTGTTTCATTTTATCAGATCCGATTCTGAGAAATACAAATGATCCTCCCCCCGTATAAAAGACCCTGTAAATATAGAACCTAGTAATAACTATGTGCTAAACATTCAAATTTACGGATTCTTTGAAAATGTATTGTTATCTCTAGGCAATATGACAATTACTGCAGCGAAATATGCTTATGGATTAATGTACTTACGAATACATGATTCTTTCTGGCTGGTAAGTTCATTATTTGTCAATAATTATTGCATCTATATTTTGGATTCATCTGGGGCACATCGAAGATGCTTAACAAAATTAAGAAGGGAAAAAAAGCATATCTGACATCACACGTTAATAGCTGTTACTAAATGCTCCGTATTTGTTAAGAGAGTTGGGAGGCTATTAAGTCTATACTTTATATGCGTAGATATTTGTTTTCTGTCATAGTTCATTTCACACAGCATTGGGAATTTTATGCTGTCTGTAACACAGTCAATGTTCAGGTCAGCGTCATTACATGTAGCTAACAGTATATAATTTATTTTTGACACGAGATATTTTAAACTCGTTAGGTTTATTTTGCTATATTTAAAGACTCTGACTTGAAAATGTACTGAGTTAGGATTGCATATAGGGTAATCTTGTATATGCTATGTGGAACAAACTAGCATACTACCAAACAAACTCGACATGCATGCGTGCGTGTCTTTGTTTTTCTGGTAAAGAGTTTGTATGGTGTGATTTCAAATATGGATTAACCTAATCTTACTTGTCTATCATCTGAATTTAAACAGTCATTTTAGCGATGTACAGGTTGCATATCGCCCTTGCCACATTACTGAAACTACTCTTCTGAAAGTAGTTAATGGCGTTATCTCTTCTTTGGATAGTGAAAAGATTAGTCATCATTCTTCTTGATTTTGTCTGCAGCATTTGACACAACAGACCATGAGAGATTACTTCAACGTCTCCACCTGTATTTGACATTCAGAATACAGCCTCATTGTGGTTGAAGTCCTATTTAGTCAACAGGATACAAATTATATCGGCATTTGAACAAACTCGAGCCCAGTTGATCTATCTTTTGGTGTTCCACAGGGTCTATTGTGGGACCTGTTTATTTCTTTCTATACAATTAGCCGCTCTCAAGTGTCCTGGATCATCAACCGAGTCTCGCACTAATTGTACGTTGATGACACTCAAATATATAAGTTTTGCCACCCAAATGAGGTTGATGCTACCGTCCCAAAAAGAGAGAAGTTGCATTTCTGACGTTAAATCATGGATGACACGTAACAAGCTGAAGAAGAATCATGATAAAACTGAGGCTATTCTGATCACAACACAACGATTTTCTCCTTCACATCCTTTACCTAAGACAATAAATATCAGCAACACCAACATAAAACTCACACAGTCAGCACGAAACCTAGATGTTACTCTAGACAGTACTCTCAGATTGTACCAACATGTCATGAACATGTGCAAGGCTGCATATCTTGAGCTGAGACTCATCAGTTCCATTTGCAAATATTATTCAGTTGATGCCACTACAACACTTTTGTGTTCATTGGTACTTTCAAGACTGGACTATTGTAACTCAGATATGTCTGATTTGTCACAATATCTACTCAGAAACTTTAAGAAGTTCAAAACACTGCTGCTTGGATAATGTTTAGAATACCTCGATAAGAATACACCTCACAACTTCTCTGTACCCTACACAGGCTATCCATTCTACACAAGCAAACACACAATTTGTTCTCTGTGCTACGTTTTACTGACCGACTCCAGTCCAACATGTCTATCCGGCCTCACCCATGAGTCCACACCAGCACGATATTTACGCTCCTCTTCTGACAGTCGTATATTCATTGTTCCCACTATGAAAACTAAGTTTTATGGACAACGTTCTTTTGAATACCAGGGCCCGGCAAGGTGGAACGAATTGCAAATTGAAATTAGACATAAGGACACAGTGGTCCCTTTTAAGAGTGCTTTTATACCTCACCTTTTTTCGACTGCAGGAACAAACTTAGACACCTAATACTGATTTGTACCTTATATATTTTCAGCATATTTTAAGTTTTCCAATGTCATGATCTTTGTGTTTTGTTTTTCTGTAGTAAAGAGATATCATTATAGATGTTGTAAAGAGCTTAGAGCTACTAATGATTAGGCGCTATGCAAAGTCATTATTATTATTATTATTATTATTATTATATATATATATATATGTATGTATATATATATATATATATATATATATATATATATATATATATATATATATATATATATATATATATATATATATATATATATATGAAAGATGGCCGCCATCGCTTAACTGATCGAGAAAGGTTCTTCCGATTATGTTCTATTTTTCATGAAAATTTTGCTTCTTGTCTATCTTCGTCTACATTATTGTGTTTCATCATGCATTGGCTGTTCCGTTTCGTATGTGTTTATTCATCTCCTTGTTTTGGAAAGAAGAACAATTAGAATTTTTCTGAGCTGTTTTGTTCTACTGTTAAGACGTTATTCGTTTTTTAATAAACCGCCGTCACGTGATCGCCAGTTAACCCGCTTACAATGTTTTAGACCCTCATCAACTGCATTAAACGACCACACCTTGGCTCTAGATACTACATTGTGCGAACAAACTGGACTACATTCATCATTACTTAAATGTAAACGGAGGCGAAAAAAGAAACGTTGTTTCAAAGCTGGCCGGCGTAGAACAGGAAGAATAATTCCAGTTATCTCCCTTTCGTCCGTATCAACTAAACAATTCAAAAATTCTGCCATTAGTTGTGATAACATGGTTTAAATTCCTCTTAAATCGTCAACCGTTGTGTCAACTGCCCCAGGGATACCACTACGTATTGCATTATTCAACGCTCAGTCAGTAGGATCACCGGAAAAGCGCACAGAAATAGTTAATTTTATCAACGACCGGGATAATGACGTCTTTTTCCTGACAGAAACATGGTTACAATCATCAGGCGATGGACCTAGGTGTGCGCACCTAACACCCAGCGATTACTCCATCACGTCGTTCCCCCGCAACTCTCGCAGAGGTGGAATTGCTGTCATGACAAAGAATCCCATGATCAAATGCCGTAAGTACAACACAACCTGCATTTTCTGATACACATCGTTTGAACTAGTCCAAACGACGCTCACACTAGAACAAAGGTCAATCCATTTTTTATGTATCTACCGTTACTACTTTTTTGGGAGCAGTTTCCAAATCTTCTGGAGTATGGAAATTCGATAGGTGGTAACCTAATTATTCTTGGAGATTTCAACTTTCACATTGCCTGTCCTAGAAAACCATACACGTCAAAACTCCTAGATATACCATTCATGTTTTCAATCCTAAACAGTCAGTTAACCATCCCACCCATAAATGTGGTCACATTTTAGACTGAATGCTTTATAGACCTGATGATAATATTCTGCAATCCACCCTTGTATCCCACGAACTGGCATCGGATCACCTCTGCATTGTATACCATCTCGACATATCAGTCCCTAACCCTCCACCTGTATTTGCTGCTAAGAGAAACCTCCGTATGATAAATAGAACGAAATTCATGCATGACATACAAGAAAACCTAGCAACTTTCTTACATCCAACAGCGAAACAACTTGATAGCTGCCTGCGTTCATTGTTTGAAAAACATGCCCTAGCCACCAAATGCAGAGTGTCAATAAAAAAGTGTTCTCCTTGGTATAGCAGTGTTAGGAACCAGCTTCGTTCTGCTAAAAGAAATCGCCGAAAAGCAGAGAGGCTTTGGCTTTCTACCAGACTCACTATTCATAAGCAAATCTACGTAGCCGCTAAGAAGAACGTCACAAACATAGTCCATTTAGCCAAATCATCACACTACAGTACTAAGATCACGGAGAGTTCCAGCTGCAAAGAGCTCCTCAAGATAACTAATAAATTAATGTCAATGAACAAATGTACACCACTTCCAACAACCTTATCTCCAGTAGACCTTCCGGACCAATATTGCAAATTTTCTTATTGACAAAGTACAAACCATTAGAGATTCGCTTGACAGCACAGTTTCAACTGACTCGTCACCATACAGTTGTGATGCAGAATTTCAGCAACAACCATTACGAGCAATTGAACATGTTTCTATTGATTTAGTACGAGCAATCATGCTGAAAAGTCCACCAAAATCTTGTGAACCTGATCCAATTCCGACATCACTGCTGCTTGAGTGCTTAGACCCAAAATTGTCTTCACCAACTAATGCTATTAATATCTCTCTCTCTCTCTCTCATCGGGGGAATTCTCATCAGTTTTCAAAACTGCCATCGTAAAGCCTCTGATGAAATAAGCAACACTTGACCATAACAATGTAAAGAACTACCGCCCAGTTTCTAATCTCCCATTCATATCAAAAATCTTAAATCAGGTTGTTCGAACCCAACTTGTGTCTCATTTGAATTCAAACAGTCTTTTTAGAAATGTACAGTCTGCATATCGCTCTTGCCACAGTACGGAAACTACTCTTCTGAAAGTATTTAATGACATTCTCTTTGCTTTGGATAGTGGAAAGATTACATTCCTCAATGCATTTAATACAATATACCATGATATATTACTTCACTGTCTCCAGCATGTATTTGGCATTCAGAATATAGCCTTACAGTGGTTGAAGTCCTACTTTGTCAACAAGATACAAATTATATCTGGAAATGAAATACATTCCAGCCCAGTTGACATATGTTGTAGTTTTCGACAGGGATCTGGTATGGGACCTGTTCTCTTTATTATATACACTCAGCCGCACTGATGTGTCATAGATCATCACCCAGTGTCTCACCAATTGTACGCTGATGACACCCAAATATACAAGTCAATCCACCTAACTGAAGTTGATGCTACCATCCATGGAGTAAAGAGGTACATTTCTGATGTGAAATCATGGATGACATGTAACAAGCTGCAGATGAATGATGATACAACTGAGGCTATTCTGATGACAACACAAAGACTTTCTCATTCACATCCTTTACCTAACACAATAAAAATTAGCAACACCAACATTAAATTCTCACAGTCAGTACGAAACTTAGACATTACTCTAGACAGTACTCGCACATTCCACCAACATGTCATGAACATATGCAAGGCTGCATATCTTGAACTGAGACGCATCAGTTCCATTCGTAAATATCTTTCAGTTGATGCCTTCTAAAACACTTGTTTGCTCAATAGTACTTTCAAGATTGGACTATTGTAACTCAATTCTGTCTTGTTCGTCACATTATTTACTCCAGAAACTTCACAAAGTTGAAATCACAGCTGCACGGATCATCTTTAGAGTTCTTCCATCAAACATAACCTCACCACTGCTTTGTAGCCCACAATGGCTATCAATTCGATACAGAATCAAACACAAAATTTGTTCTATGTGCTATGTTTCACAGACAGACTCCAGTCCAATATACCTGTCCAGCCTCACTCATGTGTATACACCAGCTAGATACTTACGCTCTTCTTCTGACAATCGTATACTCATTGTTCCCACGGCGAAAAGCAAAGTCATATGGACAACGTTCTGTTGCATACCAATGATCGACGACGTGGAACGAATTGACTATTGAATTTAGACACAAAGACACAATGGTTCATTTTAAGAGTGCTCTTCAAAACTCACCTGTATCGACTGCAGGGACAAACTTCGAGATATATCCATATTTTGTATCTTATATGTTTATAGCATGTTTTTATGTTTTCCATTTTCATTGTTTGTATCATTTGTTTTTCTGTAGTGTAGTCATATCATTATAGATGGTGTCAAGCGCTTAGAGATTCGAAAGATTAGGCGCTATACAAAATCCTCACTATTATTATTATTATTATTATTATTATTATATATATATATATATATATATATATATATATATATATATATATATATATATATATATCACAATACACACACATCACAATAGTATTAATAAATTAAATTGTGAGTACCTAAAGGCGTATGCATTCGCATAATGATCATGATTTGTATTTTTTATTCTCCCTCAACATGCATTGGAATCAATTCAAATATTACATTTGAAAAAGAGAAAATAGGAAGAAAACAATTTTCTTATGCGTTTTTGTAACAGCTAACATTTGTGTTCAAAAAAAACATTCTCA
This sequence comes from Unio pictorum, assembly GCA_030141615.1. Lineage (NCBI taxonomy): Eukaryota > Metazoa > Mollusca > Bivalvia > Unionida > Unionidae > Unio > Unio pictorum. Next base: position 1,251,587 of record JARLTB010000369.1, read on the forward strand.
ATTTAGTACATAAATAGTATTGAGCCCCACCCTTTGTTGTCTTATGTTATATTTATCTACACTCCTGTTTTCAGTCCCTCCCTCTAGCAACATTCCAATACAGTGCAACTCTGTGTAAATAAGAAAACAATTGCATCAGGTGAAGCATCAGTAACATACTAAACTGTGAGTTATTTGAAGAGCTTGATAGAAACGTAGCTGAGTCAATTGTAAATAAAAATGATAATACTGTGTCCAAATGTGAGCTTGTTGGGGAAAACAGATGTGTAGGCCATGAGCCGCCTGATGATATAGTGAAATATATAGAGAGTAAGAAGAATGCAAACCTTTTAAAAAGACAATTTGACATGTAATACTTGGGACAGACTGTTGCATTAAAAATGTTGTCAGACACTTACACGAGATACAACCATCTGCATTGGATCGTCACCTGGCTGGTTTTATACTCCATATTACAAGAAAATATAGATCTGAGTTTGAACTAAGCAGCTTCTGAAGAATCATCAGCTCCATTAGTCAGCACCGTAGAATATACTAATATGACCCGAGTTCAAGCAGAGTAATATATTATCTTGTGACTCAGAATTTTACTAGTCGTGCTTTAATAGCTAGCAGTTTAAATTGAACTGGGTAATTGCCAGTTTGGGCTCAATTTAATTTGCTTCAAATTATTGAATTAAATTGATCGTTTACTCTTGAAATACAAACATAGTCTGAAACAATTCTTGGATAACGACATACATTAGAATTTATACTGAATTCAAACCTGGAATAATATGTATTTTATTCAACAATATAATGTTGACACATCAGCACTGCGTAGACTATAACAAACACGTTATCGCTTTTACTTTTTGATAACTTCGGGACTAGAACTGAGTTTATTTCAGGACTTTTTATTACCATAACTTGTGTCATTAATTTCTGGATTATTTTTGGATTTTATTCGCAATACCGTACGCTCTTCTTTCTCATTTTGAACTTTTTATTCTCGCGAAATGAATCATTTGTGAAATTTTGCAAAATCGGTTTTCTTCACGTGTTTTCTGTTACTTATGTTAAGAGCATTGACTAATAACATTAAATATATGTTCGGTGCTGGCTCCCGTGTTGATGTGACTGATTTGCCCTCGGAACACTTGTCACATGAGCTGCATTAGCCTGCTCGTAAGCAATTTCAAAGTCACATAATCATTGTTGTGATTGTGGACGATGTACGGTCTGCTGATCTATTTGACATGATATATGTCATCCCGTACAACGACCGTTTTAAATATCTGCTGACGGTTATCGATGTGTTTAGCCAATACGCCGTGGTTGCTACTCTAAAAAGCATAAAAGGACATTTTATCGTTGAAGCATTGTATAATGCGGTGGGTGCACGAAAGCGGAAAAACATTATGGGAGAAATCATGGTATTTAATTTTATAACGAGAAATTCTCAGAGTGGCTCCTAAAAAATAATATTGACCTATTCATCTGGTCGAAACTGCTGTCGTAGCACAGGTTAACAAAATAAAAATTGTCGCATGTGAAAGAAATTAACCAGTGATAGCGATACTAAGAGGTTTTACCAGAGATCATAGACCAGTATAAAAATGTTATGTTACCCATATGTTACCATGACCGCAAGTAGGAAGAAACATGATCCCTAATTTGTAATCTAAATTGCAGGTAGGTGAATAAGCACACAAAAGACACATTCGGGAAGAGATACCAACCTATCTGGATCGAGGAAGGGTTCATGGTGAATACCATAAAGCATACTATACCTCTCCGGTACACTTTTATGGATGTCTCAAGAGAGGCAATCGAAGGTTTTTGGTACGAGCAGGAATTACAGAAATTCAGCCAGGCGATATTTAGGGTCAGAAACGTAATCTCGATTAAATGTAACAGTCCCTAGTCAAAATATTGGATAACTTGACAAATTTAACTCGTGGATTCAAACAGACGCCTGTGACACGTACGTTCTGAGCGCATCAGAAATACTTGTATTGTACGCTGTAGTTACATTTTGTACAAGATACTAGTTTACACCTCGCTGTATGCTCGGGATATCCAATCACCTCAAACATTCACCTAAACACGTAATCAAATTAGTTTTGGGTGACCTTTCCTTGAAGGTGTCTTCTCGTGCAGAAATATTTCTGTTTTCGTACCACGTATACAGACATGTGGGTAGTGGTCCAAGTATGTTTATCATGGTGTTCTGGAGCAAACGTGGAATGCGGGCTCTGGACCGAGTAATAGTAAAATCGTTGTGTAGATCAGAACGCGGGATTTGCAAGACTAAAATGTATGTGATCAGGAGTTAAGCAAATTTAAAATGTGTTTTCAGAACCAGACAGAGGCGTAGCGAGGTGGGGGCGGGGGGGGTACATATGTCCCCGGGCGCCAAGGTACAGGGGCGCCAAAATGAGGCTTGCAACGTTACATTATAATAAGAAAACAAGGGTAATAAATCTGTCACAAGATCGCTGGGGCGCCAATTTTATAGTTTGTTCCCGGGCGCAAAATATCATCGCTACGCCTCTGGAACCAGATGGTGTTTCTGGCCAGTAAAATGAAAGATATATGTTTTATGAGAATGTATGTTCTGGACAACCATAAGGCTTCTAGGCCAAAGATATTACATGTTTGTTAGTATAAATAATGGATGAAAAAAACATTTCCAGAGCATCTAGCTCTTCGTCCGTGACCATTGACAGAAATCGTCATCGGAGATGCCTGAGGTGATGGGCGACTACAATGCTATTTTGAAATTCTTGAATAAGGCTATGGCAGTTACCTATAAGGATGCTATTCACATCCCAGAGATGTTTTGTTTCTCGGAGATGGACACAAATGAATATGAGAATGCCTAGTGGAGGAGGCGATGCCATAGTAATCTGACACCTGCTCAGATATGTAATCACGTATACCTCATTCAAAATAAACTAAAGCGTCGTAATCTTTCTGCAGAACAGCGAGATAAAGTTTATCAGTTAATTATCTTCGTCATGCAAGCTCCGCGAGTAGAGCTGTATATATGTATGTACATATGTCTGTACATGTTGAGGAGCCACGACTGTAGACGTAGCTAATACATGGGCGCTACATGCTGTATGTACGTGCGTATACGTATGACTGTACATCTGTTGGATCCATCAAGGGTGCGAGCGGATAATACAAGTCTGTGCCAACCCAAGTACTTGGTGAAACTGCGGTTATCAGTTTGTGAATGGTACGACGGTAAAAGGGTCAAGAAGCATATGCTAGTTCCAAATGTTGTTTCAACTGGGTACATTTTCATTTACATCAGGTTGTTTTGAATCTTAGTTATATTCCAGGAGATTTATGTGAATCTCACCGTGCAGAACATTTGAAACATATTTATGTGAATATCTTACAGTACATACTAATTTTTTAAACGTATATGAAATCTACGAGGTTTCCTGATTCTGTATTTCAGATTAATTTCATATTTTTGGTTAATATTTTTTCAATGTGTGAATGTTTGTATAGAGTGTTTGAATCAATCATATGTCGAGAGCGTGCGAGTATCATTATATTTATATATCATATAGTTTTCTTTATTAATTAAGTTCATAAATTTCCATCTTTTGCACATTGTGTTTGAGTTATTCATTTAATCCAAAACCCACTCGGTTTCTATTTTGCGACAAATGTCATGTATGCAGTCGGGAATAGCATCAAAATATGTCGTTTCTTGCACAAACGATGATGATTACCACCAATATAATTTTTGTGAGCGTTTAAAGGAAAATCAGTACTAGTCTCTATTTTGATATTTCCATTACATTATAAACGCATTAATACTCGCATGCCCCCATATAAGAAAGCCAAAAATCATATCGTTTTCTTCAACAATTAATGCTACAATAATGATATCGCGCTTAAACTATCCATTTGTGTAAACAATAACTTTCTCAACAGTACTATCTGCCAATATCAGCGATTTCCCATTATTGTATTGACAATATATCCAAATGGCGATTGTCTTAATGTATTGCTATCTAATTTCTTGCTGTCATACAAAATTATCCTTTCATAAATTAAGTCTAAGGTTATCCCCTGACATCGATGTATGTTGTAATATAATTAGGATGCAAAATAGTAGAAATGCGCGTTAGAATTCAAATCTGGCATTAAAATATCTCTGTCGTGTGGGTATAAGAGAGAGAGAGAGAGAGAGAGAGAGAGAGAGAGAGAGAGAGAGAGAGAGGGGGGGGGGGGATTTCTACTCTCTGTTCTACTCCGAGGGCCCCGATAGGCCGTTTGGTGTAAAGCTCTCACCGGTATGGATGTCTGTTATATCACATTTGTCTGCGTGTAAGATAGCATGCCGGTAGCCTGTCATGGATCGGTGGTTCGTGCTGAGGTTTTCTCGGATTGTTCCTCAACAATTATTCTGGTCGTCATGCATAGCCTTTCTTGTGCGGAAATATGGTGTTATACCCTATAAGAACATCATACAATAAGAACTGTTCTAATCAGGGTGAAGAAAAGAACAAAAACTTGTCAAGCAGGAGCAGGGTTACGCAAACTCCAGATTGTTTTATAGTCTATTTGCACGAATCTCCACAATGACCAATGGTGTCCCAATGATATAATGGAAACACACCAGATGTTCCGTTTGGTAATGAATGGTTATGGAATCATTAAAGTATTGATCCAATGACATATGGACATGAACGTTTTAGCTTAACTAATGAAACACCCTTTGATGGCTATTTTGAAGTTAGAAAAAAAAAATATATAAAATGTTTGATCATTTTAATGGCCAAAAATTAAAGGCGACGTTTCTAAATAATGAAATTATTGCTGCAATTGACTTTAAGCTTAAATTAAAGAAAAAACAAACGACACTGAATGTTAATCTGCAACATTTTTTCTTCTTTTGACGCACCATGTAGCAGAATACATGTAGTTGTAGATTGGGTCTGTCACATGCCTATGACCAGGTCAGGCCACCAATAATGTTTACTATAATGTGCGGGTCCTTACGAATTACAGGGGCAATTCATTGGATAAATATTAGAACTTAAACTTTAGTAAATATTGTGGTGAAGTTAATTTTTCTTTTGTTGGTCTTTTCATATATGTTCAGTAAAAGTTAAATATTTACGTAGTTAATATCCAAACAAGTACAGCATTTTAAATATCATGTATATCGGCCTGAAAATCACTTTGACGAGCATGATTGGTCATATTGATTTGATACATGAAACGATTGGTTGTTGTTGGTTGCTACTTGACAACATGTTCAGGAATAGTTAGAGGCTAGTCCCTTTGATCTAGTCCTCAGAGGTGCATCGGCTTTTAAAGTTCCGTATATCATTGATCTAAAATGTATGTTGATGCAAGTGTTGTCAGGTTTGGTGGATTATTGATTCAATAAGAACAGACTATCACCCAATGTTCTATGTTTCTAAAATATGTACACGTGTATGAGATAAATCATTCCACAATTGAAAAGGAATCGTTCGCTTTGATGTTGGCTTTGGATCACCTGCCAGATCAAACCTGTCCTACGGGAAGAGACACAATTCTAACCTTGCTGACCACATCTAAAACCTCTCCGATATCATTCCATAACCTTTCAAGTCATGAACGAAATATAATTATCCATTGTGCAACATATACACACGCGCACGACTGTATGAACACAAACACTACTTTTAATCTAAAATAGATTAGGATCACCAACCTACACATTTAAATTGTTCACCTTTTTGCCCAACCTTATAAAACCAATCTGACTTTTATTATAACGTCACCACCTTCACTTATTGTTTTACGCATCGTTTAATGCATAAAGTTCCAAAATTACTGCTGATAAATATGATTCTAACAAAACATGTGAAAAAGAAAATATAATTATTAAAAATGTCAAAATATCGTTTTAGTTACATATTAGTAATATTATTGTCTCGAAAGAATCGGTTAGATAATATATGTAAATTATATATATCTAGGAGACCCATACAACTACATGGGAAAAGGTTATTTAAACAAAACAATTATTGTGATGATCCTCCCACACAAGAAAACAAATACAAATATAAATAAAGATTATTCTATTCGTCCAAGATGGCTGATGGAAATACATGCGATGTATGTGTGCACATGTTGGGGTAGTGCTTGATGATATTAAATTTACAATGCATAAAATTATTTCATAATAAATCAGTAATGTTTATTAACGATAGTGAGTGCTTTGAAATATAACATGTGCACACACACACACACACACACACACACACACACACACACATATATATATATATATATATATATATATATATATATATATAAGGAGATAAAGTTTCAACGTGTAAGCTTGACATTTCATTAAATCAACTACTGTGGAACAAATAATTTTTTTTTAAATATACGCGGTTTCAGGATCTACCCAATTGTTTTTGAAATATGAGTTTTAAAATTTTGAAAAACAAAGCATTAACTAGTGTCAGTGTAAGGAAAGACAATTTTCAAACTCTAAGCAATATTTTGTTTCAGTTTATACATGTACAGTAATTAGAGCTGGTTGTTTGAGATGTTAACGAATTTAAAGTGTATTTTATACTGGCTGCTGTGTGAGGAAATGTAAAACATGTTTTCGTTAATTTTAGATGTTTGCAGATAAATCTCTAGATATTAACACGTGTTACGAAATACCCGATATGGCATAGAGGGTACACCATACTCCTCTAAGTGAGTTGTCCTGTACAGCGAGTCGCACGTGCCGCGCGTATAATGAAGGTTTCGCGCGAATCACTTTTTACATGTACAGCATACTACTATATAGGTATAGTGCAGGGTCATTTTAAAACGCAGTGGACATTAGAGCAGAGCTCTAAACGTTTCATTTGTTGGGAATTAGAGCCAAAAAGTTGGGTGAGTCAAATGCGTTCTTTTTGGTTAATGTTTCAGTTAAATGTTCAGTTTCGTAATAGCACGTTCGTTTTATTATGTATTGCGTTAATTCGTTTTATTATTTGGAAAACTGTCCATTTTTATATTCAGCTCGCCGGTCAACGAGTGAATAGATGAGTATTCCAGTCCAATGTTAACCGGTGGAGTGGAGACGGACAAACATGAACTACTGTCGCACCAAAAGGAAGTGCCGTGTTAACGTCCGTAGTTTTGTTTTATTGACTATCTTATGTAAGACACGAATAGCGTGTTTATAGTCAATTGAACCCTATGTTTTGATTTGTTGACTATTTTGTGTGAAACAGGAATAGCGTGTTTAGTCAATTGAATGCTATGTTTTGTTTTATTGACTATTTTGTGTGAAACACGAATAGCGTGTTTAGTCAGTTGAATGCTATGTTTTGTTTTATTGACTATTTTGTGTGAAACACGAATAGCGTGTTTAGTCAATTGAATGCTATGTTTTGTTTTATTGACTATTTTGTGTGTGACACGAACAGCGTGTTTATAGTCAATTGAACACTATGAATTGATTTATTGACTATTTTGTGTGAGATACGAATATCGTGTCTATAGTCAATGTAATGCTACGTTTTGTATATTGGATACAGACATGTAGTACAGTAGTGGATGACTACAGACATATAGTACAGTAGTGGATAACTACAGATATATAGTACAGTAGTGGATGACTACAGACATTTAGTAGGGTAGTAGATTCATTTGTGTATTGTGTGCTCATTATATATATACCTATCATGTTGATTTTTTAATATAAGTTTTATTTAACCGAACGTGTTTGTTATTACTTTAAAACCCTACCTAGTCTCAAAGGGTCGGCTCGACAACGTTACAAAACGTACACGCCAGAATTGTGCTAGAGTTGCTATTGGCACGCTATTGACCAAAAGACCGTATTAAAGCAGATAACTAATACATCACCAAGTTTTATTTAAAGATTTGTATTGACAGAGTCACCAGTGTATAAGTACACAGGTATGGAAAACTAAGTAATGGCCTACTTTGATATCGCATGTTGTAATGGTGCTCGTCTACTTGTAATGACAGATAGTGTTTCGTTCCTTAAAATGAAAATCATTGAGGTGATTCTTCCTTGTATGTGATTGCACTGCCATTTGTCTAGTAATATCACATATGTTAGATTTTTATATGCGTGATGTAGCAATGTACTTACAAAAAAAGCAAACTAATTCCCAGATTGCTAAATCGTTTAGGTTGCTCCGAACGGCCAAATGTTTGAATGCACACGAATTTACAAAACACTTGACAAATCCCCTCTGTCTGCCTGGGGTAGAGTCTACGAGCGTATGCATTTGAATACGTTTGCCAGTAGCCCGGTGTTTTCCTGGCTTCTATCTACACCAAGTAAATTAACTCAAAGGTGAATCATTTGCTAAACATGACGTTAAAGCCAAGAAAACTGATCAAATCAGGTGTATTTAATTCTCTTT
>JARLTB010000369.1:1262500-1263529 GCA_030141615.1 Unio pictorum
TTATTGCAGCGTGTGGTCTTGCTAGATGGTCAGGTATTGACCACCTAAATCATGTTATAGGCCTTAGTTCTTATAGCTTAGTTTATTAGTGCAGCTTTGTGCCGCGGGGCCTGATAGTCTGGGCATTGATTACCTTATATGGTAATAATATAGTGATCTTACTTAGAGTAAATATTTTTATGTTGCGACATTGTGTCGCTGGGCATGATAGTCTTTGGACTTTGAGACTACCTCATAAAATCTTTTGAGGCCATAAAGCAGGAGACGTTTTAGATGGTCCCGTTTAGACCATGTGGATATCCCGGTTTGTTGGGGTTTTTAACTGTAAATACATTCCTAGTTTAGTTGTATAATGCTGTCAATGAGGCTGTATATAGGAAAAGTTGTAAGAATAGATAGAAGAGAGGTGGTTTCCTAGACACTTGTTTATTGTTTCTGTTTTGTTCTTTACTTTGTTATAATGCAAATTTCAATGTTTATCTGTATAGTCTATAAATTTCAATATCTTTAAAGTATCCTATTAGGTTTGTTTAGCACATGTACCACCCGGGGCGTTATACACAGCGTAGTGTAGGTGGGCTCTTTTCAAGTAACGGAACCCTTCAGGTCCTGTGCATTCGCATTCCTTATGGATATTGTTTATTTTTTTTTTGTTATTATAAAAATTCCGCTTAACGTATTTACGCGGTTGCAGGTCCTGTCCCTTGATTGGCAAATGAACCCATGTGACCAACAGGGGCATTCCTTACGGGTGTTATTTATTATATAGTATTATTTGCACTATATTTTTTCAAGGAGCCCTGATGTTCTAAGTAATTCTATTATGTGTTGAATTGTTTATTTGGGGTTGTTGTTATTTAATTGAATTACTTCCGGGTATGTACTTGGTGCAGAGATGTTTAGTTGTTTAGATCTAAATATGTTCCTTTCCTTCTGGTTGTTTTTACAGTTATTGAATATGTGATGTAAGTCTTCAGGTATGTTGCAACTGAAGCAATTAATGCTGTGTGGAAAAGGTCCTATATATTT